>JAQFVV010012513.1:1375000-1490000 GCA_028023455.1 Epiperipatus broadwayi
CTCTGGAATATTGATCTAAAAAAAATTATTCGCAGAAGCAAACAGCTGACATTACAATAAGGTTTACATTCACATTGTTCCTAATTCTTTGGATAATTTTTTTAGGCTGGTATATCAAATCCGTTTTATAGATTTAAAAAAATTGAATATTTTGAAATGATTTTAATAATACGATTCTTTAATTTCTGTGCATAGAAATTTGCATAATGAAAAAATAAGACAATACTTCACTATTTTTTTAACCTTTATATATTCTTACTTTATTTCACAAACTGATAAAGAGACCACTCTTTAGAGAAATAGTTATGACATGCATTATCTAATACTGATTATGGGGTTTCAGCTTCTATATAATCATGGTCAACTTTTGAATTACTTGTACTGTACTTGAATTAGGCTAGCTAAAAGTGCAGTAATCAATCAGACCAGTTCTTTAGGTTCAGTGGAAACAATAACAAACTTGTCCAAGCTACCACTAATGAGAAGTACCTTAGACACTCATTATGAGCTAGTAGCTACATATAACAGATATAAGAGTTCATATACAATGTAAAGCAACATTTCTTACAATCCAACTGAAATAAAGACCTCCCATGAACAAGTCATTTATCTAAATATAATATTTTAAATGGATTTATATAAATGTAAATTATTTGATAAATGAAAACTATGTTTTTTAAATGAGGTTAAATATACAGACAAAGTGCATTAAAGCGCAGTAACCAGACATACCAGTTCTGTCAGCTGGATGAAAACAATAATAATGTTGCCCAAACTATTCCTGATCAAGAGATGACAGTTTTTGGTCAATCCCTTAAGCTATTATGTATGATCAAATAGCAGGACATTACCACCATAAGAAGTCAAATACAAAACAGGCAAAACTCACTATATGTATTGCCACACACAGCAAGCTAGAGTATTCAATGGATGCCAGAAGACTTGTGCACAAAATTCCCACGTAGTGCCTACTCATCCAATATCCCCAGACTAGTTTCTGGCTTGTGGTTTTCGTCAGTGAGGAGCCTTAGATCTGGCATCCATTGATTACTCTAGCTTGCTGTGTGTGGCAATACGTATAGTGAGTTTTGCCTGTTTTAATAACAGTTATGAGCAAGCATAAGAAGTAATTTTATTGGCTTAAAGTCAGATACAACATATGGGAAGATTTGTTACATCCCACCAGAAATAGAAGACTCTCCCATTATAACTATGGTGTCCAAATACTAGCTCATATATAATATTTTTAACAACTGATCAAAAGTTTTCCTTTTTAATCAGTAGTAGTTTGGACAAATTTGTTATTGCTTGTTCCAACTTTTATAACCAGTAAAATTAGTTATTGTGCTTTAATACACCTTGGCTATTTAAAAAATGTTTAATTTTTTTAAAAGTTACTAAAAGTTGCTACTTAGACGGTCTCCCTTGGGAATTGAATCAATTTTAAGTAAGCATTGTGTCCATTCAGAATGAAGAAAATTTTATTCTATCCATAGTTGGAATTGCTTAGATTATTTACCTATTTAAGATCATAGGCTATAGACAAAGTGAATTTACGTTTGGCATCTCAGCCAATAGATATGAAACTCATTGAAAATTATTTTCTTCAAATAATTACAAACAATTTTATGCCATAAAAGGTTTTTTATATTAAATATGGTACTGTGGTATTAGAGCTGCGACCTGAACAATTATAATCGTTTAATCATTAAACTATTTAGGTTATTAAATGAAAAACATATTTTAAAATCTACATTTAAAAAAAAACAACAATTTAAAAAAAAAAAAAAAAGAAAAGCATTAATCTGAAGAATAGTTAAAATGCTAGTTTAAATCAAATTGAGTGTGTGTTTTCACGTGCATATTCTGCATAATCTATTTTAATATATAGGATATATGAGCACAGACTTTCACACGACCCACCACTCTCCACACTATCTCATAACACTGACACTCTTGAACACACATATGTTGAAAAGATAAATAATCACCAATATACGTATTTCATGCTAATCTATTTTAATACATTGTACAGGCTTACACCTGCATTTATATATGTAATATATGCAGGATTCGAACTCAGACCTTTATCCGAATTGCAACTCTCAGTGCCATCTTATATTGCTGACTCACCTGATCATACACATGTTGAAAAGATAAATAATCACCAATATAAGTATTTCCTGCTAAACCAGCACTCATTAAAGTATGAAGATTGGTTATCTTAATATAAAGCTGAGTACTAATTGTATATATGTGTAGAGATAATAATCTGAACCAACTGATGAGTGATGGTTTAGCACAAAATACGTATATTGGTGATTATTTATCTTTTCAACATGTGTGTGATCATGAGTCAGCAATATAAGATGGCACTGAGAGTTTTAGGTCGTGTGAGTCTGAGTTCGAATCCTGAATATATTACATATATAAATGCAGGTGTAAGCCTGTACAATGTAATAAAATAGAATATGCAGAATATGCATGTGCAAACACACACTCAATTTGATTTAAACACGCATTTTAACTATTCTTCACATTAATGCTTTTCGTATTTTTTTTTTGTTAAATTGTTTTTTTTTTTAAATGTAGATTTTAAAATATTTAGTTTGTATATATGTTTTTGATTTAATAACGTAATTAATTTAATGATTAAACGATTATAATAATTCTTCATGTCGCAGCTCTAATACCACAGTACCATATTTAATATAAAAAAACTTTTATAGCATGAAATTGTTTGTAATTATTTGAAGAAAATAAGTTTGCCTATCACAAGAACATTAAAGTGAGTATTTAGAGATGTTGCCCTGGAAATATTAATTTAAGCCAATTTCACTTAAGTATTGAATTCTTTCACAAGTGATAAGATTTTATTTCATCAGTTATCACTATCTAGATTGGTTCACCATATATATTCTAATCTCATGGTTGTTATTGACTAGAATGCTTACCAGTACAAAATCTTGGCCCACAAAACAAAAGGAGTTTCATTTTTTTAGCTTAGTAGACAAACGTCAATATTGTTAAACTGCACATTATTAATGTACTGCACATGACGATAAATATGTATATAGATATAGATTGATTGTAGCTGCAAAAAGGAAAATATTTGTCTTTTTCAAAATAGAAATATTTTTGTATGACCAATACCTCTAAACACACACACACACACACACACATATATATATATATATTCCATTTGTGAATATGTGGTCTCACATTTTAATATCAATGAAATGAGTATTTCATATTGTTTAAAACCTTTTTATTTCACGATATATTTATATATAAATAAATACATATATAGACAGATAGGTAAATGGATGAAACTAAATTGATGAATAGATAAATAGGCACATGGATATTCGCAGTTCCATAAAGAAAAATATTTTAATTTCTCAAAACAGAAATATATTTTAGTAATAGAAAACACACAGACACAACCATATACATGTAAATAGGATTTGTGTGTACGTGTTCTCAAAACGTAATGATTCAATGAAATTAGTTTTCTGTATTAACTAGAATATTTTTATTTGAGAATGGTAAATAGATAGATAGATGAACGAGAAAATAAATAGGTAGGTTGATATATTGATAGACACACACGTAGGCATTCAATGATAAATATTTTCCAAAATATAAAAAATATTTTAGTTATTGCAAACACATATAAACACGCCCACACGCACACACAAATAATATTTGCGATTATGTGGGTCTCAAAACATAATGAGTTCAGTTAAATGAGTTTTTTTATACTAACTAGAACATTTTTTAATCAATTCTGTTCCACTTTCTTAAAAAGATAATGTCGTAATTTCCAATAGTAAAAACCTCCGCATAAGTTTTTTTTATTTTGCAAATCATTTGCTTCAAAATAAATTTCATTAAATGATGCTAATAACATTGAAATGGAAACATTATTTTGTTAAATGTAATTAAATCTGCAATTTTTTTTCGCTTTTTAACATTTTTATTACGATACTAAACGTACATTTTGTTTTAATCTATTTTATTTATTATTATATTTGGTTTAATCAAACCTAGAAAAAAATCTCATTATTATTAAATTAATTGTTATTAATTATTCAACTATTCTAATAAGTGAATTTTATTAAACAAAAGTGTCAAAAAATATACTAAATAATGCCAACTAATAATAAATATTTAACAGTATAAAATATATGATTAATAAATCTATATGTCATCTATAATAAATTATATATGCTAGCATGAATAATAATAATAATAATAATAATAATAATAATAATAATAATAATAATAATAATAATAATAATAATAATAATAATAATAATAAGAAGAAGAAGAAGAAGAAGAAGAAGAAGAAGCAGAAGAAGAAGAAGCAGAAGCAGCAGAAGAAGAAGAGAAGAAGAAGAAGAAGAAGGCAAACAAAAATATAAACAAAAAAGATAAAGTCAAGAATAAAAAAATGATGGTAAAAAGAGATAGTTGTTTATTTTTACATTACAAATGATTAGCAATTAAAAAGAATCCACTTGTAGTAATTCATAGGTGAAATAAAAAGCTTTTTTTTTTGAAAAAAAAAAATAATAATAATAATAATAATAATAATAATAATAATAATAATAATAATAATAATAATAATAATAATAATAATAATAATAATAATAATAATAATAATAATAATAATAATAATAATAAGGCAAGCAAAAATATAAACAAAAAAGATAGTCAAGAATAAAAAAAATGAAGGTAAAAAGAGATAGTTGTTTATTTTTACATTACAAATGATTAGAAATTAAAAAGAATCCACTTGTAGTAATTCATAGGTGAAATAAAAAGCTTTTTAGTTATAAAAATTCATATCTGGCAGATGTCAGAAATTGCTAATCAAATTAGCTTTTATGTGAAACTTTATTGTAAGTTTGTAAACTTTCTCATGTCAAACCACTTCTGGAAAATCAATAACAGAAGGTGACTAAGCCATACAAATATATGTTGAATAAATGTGAAAATTAATCATGAACTATCATGAATTGATAAAGTTACTACATATAACATGGTTTAGATACATGAGGAAAGAAGCATAATCATATTAATAACTAATCATTTAACAGTAGGTAGGAAAAAACTAAAAATAAATAAACCTAAAATTTACAACAAATATAATGCAACCGATCTAGTAAAAAAAAGGTACTTCCTGAGTTTTCAAGTAAACCAAGATGGTGTCTTGTACTTTTGATAAATGTAAAGTTCCAAGGACCTATTTTCTACCAAAGATGTGTTAGTTGTTAAATTATAAAAATATTAATAAATCAATTATTAAATTGAAAAAAAGAAATAAATTCCAATAAATTTAAATAAAAAACTTTATTTCATTTTTTAATTTATATTACTTGGGAAGTGACAAAAATCTCTTAACATTGTTGTCCTAGTGTGTTCCTATTGTTGGCAGTATTTTTTAGTAAATTGTCATAATGATAAAAATTTGGGGTCATCTTTTCATAGAGTATGATGCAGTGGACTATACCCAAAAGCACAAAATTCTGACCTCCCAAAAATGTGCATTAATGGTCATAATATGATTACATGCCACAGATATAAATAAAGTGTAAATATTGTATTATATACATATTTTTCTAATTATTAAATTAATTTAAAAAATAGAAAATAAACTGCGAATATTGTAATTATTTTTTCCACAATGATTTCTTTTTTTAAAAAAATAGCAGTAATAAAAGATAAAATATGATTATTAAAGACAATGTCTCATAGTAAACATTAAAAAAAAACATTTTTTTGGACTCCTGAAACTATAGATTTATCAAAAATTTATGCTGCCATTTTGATTTTTTTGAAAACTCACAAGTACTAAAAATAGCTTTATAGTTTGTAAAGATGACACCATATAACTTTAATTACGTGATATATATATATATATATTATCTACTGAAGTTTGAAATGTATTTCACTATGTGATTAAGACTTCAGTCTTTTTTTTTATTATTTTGCTTTATGAAAGATTGAACTGTGTTGCTATGATGGCAATAATATTAATATAAAATTGATTATTATTAATTATATTGTAAGATTGTAAAGTGACTTTATTCATTTTAGAAAGGAAAATAAATATAAATAATAAAACATATTGTTTGGATAAAATTATTATTTTTTTATGTTTTTCATTTTAGTTACTGCGTTCATGATAGTAAATTATAAACAATACAAATAAATGTTTAATATTTCAATTATATTTGTTTTTTTATTTGTGTCATGTTATATTAATAAGAAATATGTATATACATATATTTCCAATGTAATATAGTAAGAATATATCATAAATTGTTTAATTTATGTATGAATGAAAAATAGTATTTGTATATTAAAATCATAAAAATTTATTATATGTAATAATTGTGAAAAGATTTTTTTTTGCTTTTGTCATTATTGTGTAATAAGATTGTTTGTTATTTATGGAATGCTATTGGAAATTTCTTAAAGGATGAATACAGATGATTGTATATTTACACTGATGTCAATTAAAAAAGTTATAAATAGAAATGAATAATTTGGAATCTCTTTTTATTTCTGCTTTAAACAGAAGCATGAATAAATTTCTTTATATAAAGTTTTTTTTTTATTTATCTTAAAAGTAAACAATTAACTGAACAAAATTGAGGGGTAAGAAGCAACATTGTCTCGCATGGACCAGGCAGCACTATTCAGAAAAATTTATAGGAAAATGACAATTTATTATAAAAACAAAAATCATTGAAATTGCTTAATTATGTCATGGAACACCAGGATATTTTTATCCTTTAAAATGGGTATTACCTATATTTTAAAAAAACTGGAATACAAACACCAGAAAATGTACATGGATGATATTTAACTGCTTGTGTAATTTTATTAGGTCGATCAATCAAATTTTTCTAAGATTTGAATCAGTTTAATTTACAATCATATCATCCTAGATAAAGCTAGCAACTAGTTATTCCCAATATTTTGAAATAATATTTGTGCATGAAAGGATATCTCTTCAGATCATCATGAATTTAAATTAGTGCTTATGGATGTCATATCATATAAACAAATTATTATTTGAAAAAAATAATTTAAATATACATATAAATAAAACATTTTAATCGATAAAATGTATTTTGAATTCAGAAGTTCTCATGAATATATTATATATTCTCTATAATAAATCATACTATTGGCTTGTAGTTTGAAAATCATCAATATTGTGATAACATCCTGGAAATCCAATATTTAAAGACTTTCATTTAGATTGTTTATTTATATTTGTCATTTTTTGGGTTAAACTGTGTGTTATTTTCCATTGCATATAAATGCTTTTAATCAGAAAATTAAGACATCAGTTTTTACTTTCCTTTTTTTAGAAATTGGTCGCAAACCTGATTTTGACGATTTTGACAATACAAAAATACTTACTAATTTGGAAAGATATGATTTACGAACCAGGAGAAAGTCAATTGAAATATTAAAGAGACCTACTGGTTTAAATAGGACTGACAAAGCTCAATGTATTCCAGCTATGTGGAAACCTCTCATTTTACCTCTGGCTTTCAATATTAACTTAAAATTAATAGGTGAAAAAACTGAGGGAAATAAACATTTTGATAAGTCTCATATTTTGAATGCTGGACTACTTCAAGTTGAATCTCATTTCTCATCTCACACTCAGTCATGTTACTGTTTGAGATCTAAAAATTTTTCTTTCAAAAGTTAAAATGGTAGATGCTATTTCATTGAAAGATCAGTATGTAATTGAAAATAACACACATTTTAACCCCAAAAATAATAATTTATGTATATATTTGTTTATCTTGATTTAAATAGTTTTAAATTAATTACTGATCTATTCACATACTGAAATATAAGTGAGTTATGTTTTTCCAAGTTTAAACTTATATATTAATATTTAAAAATATTCAATTTTTTATTCATTTATTGATGATGATAATATCACTTATACTAGAAGTTGAAAAACAAAAAAAAAATATCCAAATAAATAGTCACTTTATTTTGTTCTCTTAATTTTTGTTAACTGGGTCATATTGCAAGATAGTCAAACTTTGTTTGAGATTTCCAAAAGTAAAGTGTGTTTTTTCCCTAGTAAAAATTTTGTGGAACTGCTTTAAATTTCATGTATATTTATTTTATAATATTTTAATTACAAAAGAAAACAAAAGATGACAAATAAAATCAAATAATCAGAAGTACAAAGAAGATGAAATGATTTTTTGATGAATAGACATTGTTTATCCAGTGATCACAAAGTGTATTGTGTGGAAATATTATGATCATCAAAAAATATTACAATGATCTAAAATCTTGATTTTATGGAAAGTTTATGATTATATTTCTATTATAATCATGTAATAATTATTAAAAGTCAAACATAAATATTATTACATATTTATTTTTTTATAGAAATGTTTTATTTTTAAATATAAAAGATATTGTTTTCTGAATGTTGTTATTATAAAGATTATGGTTGTGGGAAAACACAGCTTTCTAGAAATGAGATCACTCAGCGGATTGATTATATTATTCAGTGATATCATAAAAATTACAAAAAATTCTAAACTTTTGAAGCATAAATTGATAGATTTAGTAGTTATTAAAAAATTCATTCGGATTTTTATGTCAAACATGAAACAAAAAAGATTTTGTTTGTTTTGCAAATTGAATTGGTTCCTCCTGAAATTTGATGATGTGAAGCATTATGAATAATTTTAAAATAATTCCAGTAATCAAATGTGATTTTTTACTTATTTAATTTCTAACCAAAATATCTACCAAATGAGGTCAAATTTATTGTATTCTGATAAATGATAGTTTAATATTAAAATGACAGTTGAAAGCTTAAATCTTGTGAATTCAAATAAATCTATCAGAGTACAGGAGAGTTAATAAAAGACTAGATTCATAAATATATATTTGTGTCAAATATATATATTAAACTCTCTTGTATCTTAGAAAGTATGAACATCCTGCAACATTTTTGTGTTACATAGGCATATGTGTTTTGTATTTGGTTTTAATTATAAAACATAAGTGGAATAATATTAATGAAAAATCAATATTAAATATGGAATTAATGTTAAATGATGATATATTGTATATTCTATTAGATGATATGTGCACATATCATTTTTTTGTGATCAATTCACATATATATATGAAAAACAAAAAAAAAACACAAGTTAAAACTTGCTAACGCTTGTATTTATGACAATAGATGGCGTGCTACCAAAAACACCATCAAGCATAGTTTTTTGTTTACATAAACGTCAGAGCAAGCATTCACTATCTCTAACTTTTATCTGAAGGTGGAAATTAAAGTTAGAGATAGTGAATGCTTGTTCTCACGTTTATGTAAACAAAAAACTATGCTTGATGGTGTTTTTGGTAGAACGCCATCTATTGTCACATATATATAATTGATATTCATGTATTAGTAAAATTTTATTTTAATTTAAATCAAATAAACTTGTCTGATTATTATTCAATTGTGTCATGTGACTTTATTGATTAATAATATTCAAGTGATACAAGGTAAACTGTTTATATCATAAAATTTAATGGAAATACCTATATCACATAACCCAGAAATCAAAATCCAGGATGGGTAAGTAAGTATGGTTTTATTATTTTTTTATATTGAATTCAATGGTTACTAAATGACTGGATATAAACTTTATATATTTATAATCAAATATTTTTTTGTTTTATTTAAATTATTATCATTTAGATAATTAATGTATTAAATTCAGGCTCAATTAATATCTTTATTTTATTTTCAATTGCAAAACTGATGGTCTATATTTTGTTCTATTAGTATTCAGAATGATTCACTTTAATTATATTTAATTTTACTTGGTGTTGATCATAAATTAAATTAACTACTAAATTTTAACATTCAAGCTTGATTATAATAAATGCTAATAATTCTTTTTATATGTTTTGATTACTATAGTATACACTTTTAATAATGTAGTTAGATGAAATTTAAAATAAATTCATATGATTAATTAATTGTACTTAAATAAATATCCAATAAAAATCTGTTGTTTTAATAGCAAATAAAATCACGTCACACATCTAGTGACTTAACTTGTAATTATAAACTAAATTAATGAATGTGCTAAGAGCTGTAATAAGCTCCACCATTAAATGCCACAAGAGAAAGCATTTAAAAATCTCTATCTAGAAACCTGCTCATCTCTAATCTGATTTCAAGCTATTAACTATCTTCAGTGAGGCACTAGGATATTTCAGACATTAGATCCAAAATATTAACTCAAAACCAGCACTTGTCTACTAGTTACTTATTAAGTAGAAAATATGAAATTTTCAGACATGTATATGTATTCAAATCCAGGTATCTAACCTAAATAGCTCTATGTGCCTGAATAATTTTCAGATACACCATATATTAATATCTTTAGCAGTATAACATTGCTTAAGACTTAAAAGCAAAACTATAATAGCAAATAAAATCAAGTCATACATCATGTGACTTAACTTGATAAGCTTGTAATTATAAAATAAAATATACAAGCTTATCAAGTTAGTCACGTGAAGTACAACTTGATTTTATTTGCTATTATAGTTTTGCTTTTAAGTTTTAAGCAATGTTATATTTCTAAAGATATTAATATATGATGTAGCTGAAAGTTATTTAACCCATATAGCTATTTAAGTTAGATGACTGAATTTGAAGACATATATGTGACTGAAAATTTCAGATTTTTTACTTAATAGTTAACTATTAGATAAGTGCTAGCTTTAAGTTGGTATTTTGGATCTAGTGTCTGGAATATCCTAGTTCCTCACTGAAGATAGCCAATAGCTTGAAACCGGTTAGGGAATGGGGATGATTTTAGATAGAGATTTTTAAATGCTTTATCGTGTGGCATTTATCGATAAAGCTTGTTATAGCTATTAGCATGCTCATTATTTTAGTTTACTGTTTCTTTTATATACTACTATGATTGGATATTAGAGATTCAAGATTATCTTAGAGGTTTATTGGTATTATATTATTATTAAGTATTTTGTCTTGTTATAAATATCATGATTGGTAATAGTAAATGAATACCTGGGTATAGCATGCCTGAGTTAATATTATTTATCATTTCATTAAACTAGGAATTTAAAATTAATTATTGAGTCATATAATTATTTAAATATTATGAGTATTGTAAATTTATAGAACATACTAAAACTATTATTTCAATCATTCATAAATTATTTTATTTATATGTGAACATCGTTAAATTTTACTATAAGTTTATGTTATTATAAGCGATATTTGATGGGAAAGGTATATTAGAATTTAGTAGTTGAATGATTTATTATTATTATTATTATCATTTGATTAAAGTGAAATATATCTTAAGTAAATGTCATTGATTTGGGACAATGATATTTATTTTTTTTATTTTAATCTATTTTAAGTAAACTTTATATTTGGATGTTTGAAATGATAATTTGGTTTGTTTTTTATTAATTCTAAATGCGATTTGAATTTATGATGTGATAATAAAATTTACCAATACTGTTTTGTTTCAGTGTAATTAATTAACAGTCAAATATGTGATTAGATAAATGATTGTTTTAAATAGTGTATAATTAGTTATTAATAGGTAGTCATTTAGCTTAGTTTATTATATTCATTGTATTATGAATGATACTATTATTCACAGGACATTATACAATTAGTATTATATTTCTTTGATTTATATTTTATTCATTTACAAATGATGCCCAACGTCATGGCTCATTTTTATCATGTTACATAGGGTGGCCAATGACTGGCCTATTTTTTATTTACGCCATAACAGAGGTTAGCACACACATATATTTATCCTGTTTTACATAATACCACAATTTGCAGGGCATAATTGAAAAGGATCACTCTATCATGGTTTTGTCATATCCAATCTGTTAGAAATGATTCCCAAATCTGTGGGGCATTAAAATAAAAGTATATTCTCATTTTCATCTGTTACAAATGACATCTTAAATTTAAGAGCAATACTAAAGATGATTTAATCAGCACCTTTTCATGTCAGTTATAAAATGCTTTCCAACCCTGTAGGACATTTTTTAATCCTGTTAGAATATATATTTAGAAAGTTTTAACATTTGCAGGATAATATTATTATGCATTATATGCATCAGCTCCAAACTATAAACATTTTAAATATCTTTGTATGCAGATGAATAAATATATGCAAATATAATTTAGTATTATGTTTGTTTATTGTTTAAATTATATTTTTAATATTAAATACTTTTAAATTAAAAATAAAAAAGCAGTTTTTTATAGTACTTTCAATAAAATTGACTTAAAATTAACATTATGTTTAGTGCTTATCTTTGTCCCAGTTCTTACATTTCAAAATGCATAATTTCATTTACATATAATTTAAATAACAAGTAACTATACTTCTAAGAGCCATGAGAAAATAGCGTTCATACACCAATAAAAATTAAAAATAGAATGATATACTTATTATTTACTCTTAGATGGTATTTAAGTATTGTAACAAAACATTTTGTTACACTCTTAAATTTCAAGAGATTGCAACATACAGTGGCCGTTCGAGGATGCCAACAAGTATTTCTGCCTAGACCGTATTATAAAATTTCTATAATAACGGTTAATTTATTTATGAACGGCAATCACCAAATGCAAATCTTAAAATAATTTCTTTTTAACGAACCACACCATCACAAAATGAAATATAAGAATTAATTATAATAAATAAAAAGAAATAGATCGACACTTCACTGTTGTTGAAATATTTATTATATCTTTATTCTATTTGTTGTTTATTCCCTTCCCTCGCGCTTGTCGAATCAAACCCTCCCGATCTTTTTTTTTTTCTAATCAAGAATTAACATATATCATTCTCGAAGGACCATGCACCATCACTCTACCAATTATACAATATTTTCATCAAAAAGCATGGTATATAACTATGAGTGAACTCAAGGGCGACTTACTATAAGAGTGTGTTTGTTAAAAACAACTCCACTCAAACCTCCTCTTTCTAATGTTAAATCTTATCCTCTTAAATTTTACTTGCCCTTAGATCGAGTATACAATTTTCTTATTCATATCTATACATTATAAGAACAACAATCACAGAAAACAAAGGTAAGTTTACTTAATAAAACATAACACAAAAATATAATGTGGATTAATTTGGATTAGCAAATACTTATACTTAAAGATTACATATCCCCCCTTTCTATTGCTGAAACTTTGAGATATTTGAAGTGATGGTTTTTTTTTTGTTTTTTTTCCTTTTTTTAATTCTATTACACAAATGTCTCTTGAAATTACAATAAAAAAAAGTTTATTTACTCTGATCGATCAGTGTAGATCCTTTGTGGGTGGAATATTTCACCCTATATTCGTCGTGGTTTGTCCGTGATCTTCTTTCAGTCCGTTCTCCTCGGCTAGCTCTCTATGTCCAGCATTTACAAAGCAGTTCCAGGTGGTAATAGGAAGAGGTTCCCAAAGGGGAAAGTTCTGTTAGATCTAGCCACTCAACATTTTGTCTTTGCCTTTCTTCTTCTTTTTTTTTAATGTAATTTTACGATATTTTTATATTGAAGAGTCCGAGCCGAATTGGAACTTATCAATTAGACATTGACACCTTTAATATTCTCTGCTTTTATTTCATATTTTATTTTAAAATCCCAAAGAAAAGAAACATTCCACTTGACCAGCGTAATAGATAGCATAAAATTACCTTCACTGTCAAAGCCCCAATAATAGAATTAATTGCTTTATTTTCCCTTCTATCTTTAAGAATTTTTTTAAAGACTAAACAAAAGACAAACTTTTATCAAAAAAAAAAACAAAACATGCAAGATGTTGATCTAACTTATTTTAACTTATTAAAACTCCATTTTAAAATTAAGTGTTAATTTATTTAAAAATTATGTATTATAAAACGATATTTATATTTTAACAAAATATATATGTGCGTATATATATGAGCTGATAGAAAAGTATGTGTTTATTTATTTCTAATAAAACAAGTTTTATTACAATGTATATATTCTATTTTTAAAAATATGTGTGTATATCTATGTATGAGTATGAGCTGGCAGAAAATACCAGCTCAGTATTTATTTATTAATATTCTTGAAAATAGAGAGTGGAAGTTGTAAATTATTCTGATTTAAATACTAAACAAATCTTTCTGAATTTAAAATTGAATATATACAGAGCTAAGATGGAGACATTTTATAAAACAGTTTCAATAAATGTAAACATTATCTCTTACATTCGGACAATTTCGATTGCTCTATCTGGTGAGAGTTTTTGAAAATGCTCAAATTTTGACTTCTCTATAAGTTTTTTTATTTATACTAAACTTAATAAATTGGACTTGATTTCTTTTTAATTTTATTTTACAAATGAATAATATTCTAAAAAATCATATTTGACCTTTTAAAAAAATTTAAACATGTCTTACAAATGATAACAATGTATCCAAAATATCATCAATGAAATTAGTATAAACACATTTTCAGAAAATCAACAATTTTTATTTTATTTTAAGTTTTTTTTTAATGTGAATGAATGAAAGTGAATTTGTGATAGATCTATCAAAACTGTTTTAAAATTGGATATTTAATTTATAATTATTCAAATATTTTAAAAAAAATTATAACATTATGTCCATTTTAACAGCTGGGGATGTTAGCAATGAGTTTCATATGAAGTGTCATCAAAAAGAAAAAAGATGCCTTAAAATAAATTTTTCATTTAGATAACTGTCCACATGATTCTGACCATCTCATATTTTTTCAGTTAAAAAATTAATAAAAGCAATAATGAAAATCTACATTATTGAATGATCCTACCCTAATATGAATTATGATAGCACTAAAACAGCATTTATAAGACTTGAAACTACTTTGGTTTTTCTGAAGATAACATCCAATAATTTCTAAATAATTGTCAAGCATTGGTGCTTGAGAGGTCAACACAGCTGACTTATAAGCAGTTGTACCGGGTTAGCGGGTTCGCTTCCCGGCTGATGCTATGACACATAAAAAAAAAATCTAAATAATTATCAGAATGATTGAATTAAATATATAGAGCTCAATAAATAGATAGTCAATTTGATTCTGCATATTTAATGGCATGTAAGTGCTTTTATTAGTTAATGGGTTTGTAATTACTTCAAATTACATATAAAGTAAAGTACGCATATTTATTATATGCATTTATAAAAACATTCATTTTTAATATAATAATTAGTTTAAAAATGAGACCCTGTTTTTTTCCTCCAAACATTCAATTATAATTCACGAAAGATTTATGCCATATTTAAATCAGGCTAACACATAGAGGCCAAACTCTATTCACAATTTTGTCAATAAATGCAAATTAGAATGCCTTTTATGTTCAAAGAATACATGGCCTTTCTATTCATAATCGAGGCAAATAATTAGTTCCATTTAAATTATATGTACATACACATTATGTAATACTAATTCTTGTTTGCATACGTTATTCTTTTGCACAAATAGCAAGTGCATGTACTTTAAGAAATACTTTTTGCTTGTCATCAAAAGAGTATTCAGCTAAATTAGGAAGAGAAATAGAAAGTGTTTTGTAAAGTATACATATATGTGTATGAAATAGAATTACATATTCACTAAAATATATATGACATAATAAACATTTTGAATTTAAAAATTTGTTTACATCAATATAAAACAAAAACCAATAAAGTTGAATCAAAACTCTTCTCCTTATACGTAGTTGTATTTCACTAGTAAAAAATTCTATCTATATTTGCAAAATATTTTTAATTGAAAGATATTTTTATTAATTAAACCTAAAGATCATAAAACTGAGCAGAAAAAGAGTAAAATAAATAGAATGTATAGTAAAAATCAGATAGATGCAATAATGAAGTAATGGCATCGAACATTGAATCGAAATAGGTATAAAATAAGACATCCTATTCAATATATATTTAGATTGCTTTAAAGCCGTGGTCTTCAACCTTTTCACACCTGCGGACTGGTAAAAATAAGGATAAGGTTTCGCGGACCGACCGAAGTCTATAGATAAATTTTCTTAAAGATGTGAACTGCTTAGCATAATTTTTATAACTGATCAAAACAACAACATTAAATATAAAAATGGAGTTATATATATATATATATGGAGTTTGTATAATAAAAAACTTTTTTTATTTTATTTTTGATTTTTTTTAGAAAAATAATCAAAAATTTAATTCTACCTCCTCCCCTCCCATAAACATCTGTGATACCTAGAAAACTAAATTAATTTATGTATGATTGATTAGATTTTGTTTTCGTTGTTTCTTTTTTTTTAATTGGGTAAAAATGAGATGAAAAAATAAATAAAAATTGTTTATATTAATTAAAAGTTTAAACACTTATTCTACCGCGGCCCAGCAGAAAACTTCTGCAGCCGGCACTGGTCCGCGGACCAAGGGTTGAAGACCACTGCTTTAAAGTAATAGCCTGGGGAAGGGTAATTTACTCTCTTTGTTTATATATATATCATTAAAAGCCATTCACTACTTAGACAATCCCAATATCAATAAAAATCAACAATTTCAAGGTATGGTCAAGCCAATTTCCTTATAATTACATTTGAATTACAAGTATCAAATTAAGTCAACCCACATCTTTGACACCATTCACTTTAGATAATTATAGCAATGACTATTATTAATCATTTACTAAACTAGAGATTATCTCTAGCACAGATATAAAATTTAAAACTCAATTAAAGATTAATATATCTGATTTTTTAAAATTAAACACCCAAACACATGGAGTTATTTACATTTCTTTTCCCCACATGAAATATATATATAAATACATTAAATAACCTCAATGTTATGATGTATTGTTTTAAATTCATATGAATAAAGATACAATAAAAGGCAAATGACCCCAAGATGCATTTTGTGCTGTATCAAAATTAATAGTCAGTACTATATCTATCTAAAGTGGATGGTGTCAAATATGTGGGCTGAGTTAATTTGACACTTGAAATTCAAAATGTAATTATTTAGTACAGATAAATATTTTTCATATAATAAAAATATATATGAGAGATAGTGACCAGGACCAACTGGTGAGTGCTGGTTCAGCAGGAAATGCATCTTGGGGTTATTTGTCTTTTATTGTATCGTTTTTTTATATGAATTTAAGAGAATATGTGGTAATACTGAGATTATTTTAGATATTTGTAAATATATATAATAAACATGTTTATTTGGTATGCATTTTTTTCTATTACAATCAATGCTTCATTCAGTAAACCATTATTAAATAAACCTTTACAATAATAATAAGGTATTTATTTATATAGCGCTATGTTAATAAATTGTAATTGTAAATTAGCGATCAGGCTAATACACATGTCCTTTACAGATTTTAAACTATACATAAATGAATATTGAACTTTTTAAGGTTAACTCAGTTGCCGAAATTGTTTGGTCACATTCAAAAAAAAATTTTTTTTACAGGTTGACCTGGACATGAAAAAAATTTTAGCAGCTTATTTTCTATATGTTTATTATTCAAATTTAATTAATTGTTGTATAAACGATATGCAATGTTCATTAGCTTAGAAAAATCTTTAGAATTGGTAATAATTCCAAAAAAGATTTATAAAACTTAAGAACAACAGATAATAATACAAAATATGTATTTAATTATAAATTTTATGATAAAACATAACTTAAAACAAAAAGAACATAACAAAGTATTTTGCAAAAGGATTTAATCTATCAGTAATTATTTTGAATATATTATCAAAAATAATTTTTAAGTAAACATATTATTATAAAACTAATTATATGGTGGTGTATATAATCAATAAAGAAAAAAAATGTAAATATTTTATAAATGAGAATATTTTTTATAAAGAATTTGTTTTTATGTTTTAAAAAAATCACTCTGTGTGTATAAATTGGTAGAAAATGGTTGTAAAAATTTAAGCACACAAGATTAACACTAAAGAGTCTTTTTATTTTCAACAATAAAATAATACTCAATCCCTTAATGCCAAAAACATAAAAATCATTTTTTGTTAATATCACCATGTGTCTATTTTATTATTAAAAAATGGTAAATTAATTTAATTTAAAAAGCATTTCATTAATATTTACTGAATCAATTGTTAGTGCTGATCAATGTTTCTTCTCCTTTACTACATTTTAAAGAAATTAAAATTATTCTTCATATTTTTATATTTTTGCAAAATTTTATTAAAAACATAAGTTTACAAAATAAAAATAATCTTAAATCTATTTACTTTGCAAACAAAAAGAGAGTAAAATAAACAAATACACACATACTAAACTTCTCTTCTGCTTTCAGGAAGTAAAATGTATTTTTAACAAAATAATGGCAGCTTTTAAAAAATTAAACCTATAATTTTATTACTACTTTTGGCAAAGCATTTAAATAATAGAAATATATTTTCAAATATTAAAAGTAATCTTTCAATTATTAAATAATAATGAAAAACAATAAGAATTTTCTGGAGTTGTTTTCACTTTAATATTCCCTAAATTAGTAGTTGATGTATGGCTGCTAAAATGTTATTGCATTAGAAAATTTCAATGTAAATATTAAGTACTTACTAAAAACAAATATTTAATATTTAAAAAAAAAAAACACACATTAAATAAGTGAAAATAGACTATTACAAACAGAGATGCCTAAAATCAGTTTCCTCTAAAGAATCATCAATTTCACATAGAAGAAAACAATTGGCCATATATTTGAACCATCTTCTGCTTTCATTGCATGCATGGAGTTCCATGACCCTAGATATAAAATCAAAGAAACATGGCTTATAGCTAGCAACACTTGCACTATAAACCAGAAAGAAGCATGCTTCTCTCTTTCTCTCTCTCTCTCTCTCTCTCACTCTCTCCAAAAAGTGGACTTTCTATTCTGCTTTGCATATATTTAAATATTTTTTACATACACTTTCTATTGTACACACAGAATCCACTTGCTATGATTATGGGAAGATAAAACTTCTTGAAAATTCTCAACAGATTAATATTACAATTTGTACTTAGCTTCATCCAATACATGCATTTCTGTGTATTTAGGCATGTTATTTGTTTAATTGGGAAGTCTATGTTTTTATTAATTTTAGTAGAAAGTCACTTTTACCATTAATAATTTGCATCACTTTGCATGCAGTTCATTAATACATTCCCTGTTTATGATCACTATTTTAACAAGTAAAACCAGTTATTGAACATATATGTGTTTTTTGTTATATAGAATTATCATATTAATAAATGCTATTTACTGTCATAATGCAATACATAAAACATATTACTTATATTACTGTCCTTTTTTTAAAAAATAGTTAATTAAAATTTTTATATATGTATACAATTACATATTTTTTCCATGTGTCATAGCATCAGCCAGGAAGTGAACCTGCTAACCCAGGACACTTGCTTGTAATGTGTCTGGCGCTGACCTCTCGACCACCAATGCTTGACAACAATTACATATTGTAACAGAATGTTAAGCTAAACAACCAATGATTATTTTGTTCATGATTGCAAGTGATAGCATGGCTGTACTTATTTAAACTTATAATTCATTTTTTAATCACTGTAATGGGCTATTATATTTTCTGTTTTATTTTTTAATAAAAACATCATCATTCTTATTATATATTAAGGGTTTGAGAAATTTTGTTAAGGGCATAAATTAAAAAAAAAAAATGATGTGAAACAGATAATCCATATTGCAAATGAAGAGAAAAATAATTAACAGAAATAAAAATGTAAAGAAATTTTTTTTTTTAAGAAAAGTACATTTAATAAATAAAACATTTTTCTTTTAAATTCCATATTTTTAAGGCAAATTAAATAAATCATAAATTTAAATAATGATTTTTTAAAACAAAAATTAAAACCAACTATTCTTTACAAAAATAAAAATAATAACAATGTTACTGATAGTAGATCATTCTATTTAAAATATGTAAATTTAATTTGCATAATTTTCTGCTAAAAACTATAGTAATGGAATAGAGTATAAATATCAAATACACTAAGAAAAGTATTAAGTGGAGAAAATTGTGCTAAGTATTTATTTTCTTCATTAGTAAATTAATACAATATACAAGCTTAAACCTGTGTATATAAATGTAATGTATGCAGGATTCAAACTCAGACTTTTACATATTTCTGACCAACCTGATTACACACATGTTGAAAAAATAATCACCAATAGACGTATTTTGTGCTAAACCAGCACTCATCAGTTGGTCCAGATTACTATCTCCACATATATATATACAATCAGTGCTCAGCTTTATATTAAGACAGCCAATCTTCATACTTTAATGGAGAGGCTTCAAACTACTCCAACTCTCAACTCTTTAGCCTTCCATTAATGCATTTTTAAAATAATCCTATAGAAGCATGCAAATGACTTTTTTTTCAATAGAAACTCATTTACATCTTCAATTGTTTTGGTTTCTTGAATTTTTATTGATAGATATTGACTTTTAGAGTATATAATTGGAAATAGAACATTTCTTTAACTTTTTTTAACTCAAGTTTTACTATTAAAAATATACTCAAAAAATGATTATAATACTTGTGCAATTTAACATCAAGAATAGTGAAATTATTAAACATTCCCTGAGTTGCAACAAAATGTAACTTATATAGGACATGCATTAATTTTAAAATTTTTTTAATCTACATAAGATTTCATTGTAATTATTAAAGTGAAAAAAATCTTAAATGGAATGTGTTATTTTTTTAGTATGATATAATTTTTGAATAATGTTTTATATTTGACATAGGCTGTGTCGTCTATTAGTTTAATAAGCCCTCCAGGTACATATATATGAAGTACATCCAATATAAACTGCTATATGAAAATTCAAATATGAAATATAGAATCACCTCCAAATGTTAAGTTTTTCTAACTATGTTGCCCTGTGAATAAGTACAAAGTCGAAATTTTAAGCAGAATAGCCCAAGTGTCAATCTTTTGGACTTAATGCTGCAATAAAATAGTAAAATGTCATATAATTTGAAATTCTAAATAAGATCATCATAGTACACATATATGTATATGTATACATCGTGCAAGTTCTGCTAATAGTTATGGAAAAACTAAAAAACCTGACAAAATAGAATGCACTAAAATTTTGAGTTCATAATTTTCCATTTTTTGCTCAAAACTATTTTGATTTTAGGCTTTGGATAAACCAATCTTGTTCATAACATCATCATACTGAATAACCATTGCCAATACAGAAAACAATTTACAAATTTAGAATATGAAAAGATTTCTCATTTCAAGAGGCAGTCAAAGATTACTACAGATTCTAAGACATATATTTATATAAAAAAAATTTAATATTCTATCTCTTTCATGATATGTCTTCCAGAGAAGCATACCTGTTCATATTATATAATATAAATATGTAAAATATTAAATATTTCATATTATTCAATATTATTTATTATTAATAAAAGATAAATCATTCTAGATCTTGTTTATCAATTACACATACTTTTATCTTTAGTAGCATACATGTTAGTTTTGTCAATAATTTTACTACATAATTTTTTATTGAAAAACATATGGAAAAAGTGTAAAATAAAATACCAGTTGTGGGAAACTTCAAACCTGGAATCTTGTTAAATTTCTCTACATATATTGGTTCAGTGATTATGTTCGAAGGCACATTATTGCTAGATGAAGGGCTGCTAACATCTGGAGGCATAATACTAGATGAAGGTCCTGGTTGCTGCTATCGGACTGAGGCACATTTGTGGCTTTTCTTCATCTTTTGGCTGGTAATGGATTTTTTTCCGATGATGAAGTGAAATATTCTCGATCACTGTATAAAATAGTTTTGTCAGAATCAAAGGGCCTTGAATCAGAAAACTTATCAATGCTGGTAGAATCCGTTTCTGAATCAATTTTTTTCCATCTAATTTTCTTCCATGCTTTTTCCTTCGTACAATCTAAAAAAACTGAGAAAATAATAATAATAATAATTGATCTTACTTGAAAAAAAATTCATAAAAAACTCCTTTTTTGTCTGAGAAAAATATATTGATTACCCACAGAAAGAGAAGAAATAGGTGCAGAGAACTATGGTAAAAACACATGAATAGTCCTCTTAGTTTTTCTGTAATTTCAAAATGAAAACTGAAATTCAATGAATGATCTACAACATACGCATAAGGCATTATTATGACTCAAGTAGATAAAATAGGAGAGCTATAATTAGGATACTCATTGTCAAATGTTCATTCAGCTAAATAAAATTTAAAAAAACCCCACACTATAAAATAAGAAAGATATAAGTAAGTTGCCTGTTACTAAAAATGCACTCAGCTAAATAAAATATAGGAATCAAATAAAACCCAATTCATACAGCATACACACACAAACGAATTATATATTCAATGAAGGAAAATGTTATATATATATATATATATATATATATATGTGTGTGTGTGTGTGTGTGTGTGTGTGTGTGGATGGGTATAATAAGTAGAAAACAGTGTATATGTAAATATTAAAATTATAATGGGTCTGTTTGTGTAAATTATCTGGAAATATTTCGGCAATATGTAATCAGACTAACAATAAGTTAAATACTGGCATTACAAACTAAAATCTCATTTTCTCAATCATATTTTATATCTGACCCATCTTTAAATGAAATGTGGACTCACTTTTAATTTAGTATTCTAGATTATATGAGTTGTATATTAAACATAAATACTTTATAATTGTGATAGGTGAAAAATATCAATGTAGTTTCAACTTGTATGCAAAATTTTAATTAATTGCCTATCTGTTTACATCATAGTTAAAATAATTATTGATAAATATATGAAACACGATTATAAATTCAATATTTATTATTCATTTACTCATATGAACTCACACACACACACACATATATATATAAACAAAAAAATAAAGACTTATAAATCCAATAAATAATATAATATTTCAACCAGAGGACTGGTTTTCATCTGATGAAAACCAGTCCTCTGGTTGAAATATTATATTATTTATTGGATTTATAAGTCTTTATTTTTTTGTTTTTATATGTATTTCCTTTGGTTAGTTTGTTATATATATATATATATATATATATATATATATATATATATATATATATATATATATATATATATATATATATATATATATATATATATATATATTGTGACCATCTGGAGGAGCACAAGGAATTGACATACTTTGTATCTGCATTGAATAGTTACATTATATTTAAAAAAAATGAAATAGCCTTAGAATTTTAAAATTCTTTGCTGGAAATTGTTTAAAGCTTGGATATGGATCGCTTATGCAGAGTGGTTAGTGAAGTATTTAATGCCAGAGAGAGGGGTTGTTATTATAGGAAATGGTATATTTGGGCAGGAAAATGCAAGGTTGTTTTATATTAGTGTAGTATTGGTTGAATGGTTTCAAAATCCTTATTCTTTAGTATTTATCCTTTTGTCAACAAGTAATAGCCATTTCAATTATATTTAGTTAAGATACTTTAATATTTATAGTATAGTGTATGTGCATGCATGTATGACTCTGCATCATTTTCATTTCATTTTCATCTTTTAGCAACATTAAGCAATAGTAAATGTACAATAAAAACATTTAAATTACAGTAATTATCTTAAATAATTTAACAAATATATATTTCTTTCCAATGATTAATAGATAGTTGAATCAATGGATCATTTTACAAATTAAACAAATTATTAATCATTTTTGTTTAATAGTTAATTAATATTCATTTTCTTTCAAGTTTGTAAAAGCTATTCTTTTTATTATTTTTTTTTGTCTTGATTTAATCAAAATGTTTTCTTTTTTCTTTTTGAAAATATTTTTTTTTGTTTTTGAATATGTAATTAGCCTAGATAGAAGGAAGCGTGGGAGTAACCTTGTAAAAAAAAAATGACCTTTTGCTAAAGAGAGCTTTTTTTAACAAAGATCTCCAGTAGGAAAAATTTTCATATTATGTAAGGTAATGGTAGCCAGAAAACAGTGGCTCATTTTTTTTATTGTGAAAATTTAAAAAAACCAGTTGCTGAAGTCATATTGATTTTAAAAGGACTTTGGAGTAAAATTTCGAAAGAATCCTCAAGAAATTTATTATGAGACAAGTTAATTTCAGAATGCAGTTCTAAATTTTAAAAGGTACTCAGTTACTTTACTCTCCTCAATTTAAACATTTTTTAAATAACCCTTTCATTACTATTGCTCTTTTAAAAATGTATGTTGATAACGTCCAGTCTACACTACTCCATTTAATTGTCATTTTAAACAGGAATAAATTGTATGAATATTATTGTTGTATCACTAACCAACATGTGTATTTTAATATATCTGGGAAACGCATGCAGAACTATTTTACAGAATGTATTTTAATTCTTCACTATTTTCCTTGTTGTGTTTTTGTGAGGATGAAACATAGAATTAAGAATACACATATGTGGATAAATCATGCCATGTTCAAATTCACCATAAAGAGATAACACTATTCATTTATCTGGTGTTTCTGGAAATAATACATATTTTAAATGAAGGAAATAAAACATGAGTTCCTTCAAATTAAGTATTTGCTGAGATCGAATAGAAGAATAGAAATTTTATAATTTTTTATTTGATTTCGAAGAATAGAAATGCGGGTAATTTCTGTTTTCTTCAATAAAGATGGAAAATAAAACAAAATATTATTAATTGAAGAATTACTAGGGAAACACGGTATCTTAATGGACAATATTTAAGAATAAACCAGGCATATAATAAATTATAAGTGTTAAATGCTATTCAAGAAACAAATGAGAACTCAAATGATAACCTTTAATCATTGTAAATAACTTTCATTGTAAACAACTAATGATGAATAAAAGTTTGTTTGAAATGAAATGAAGAAACTAGTAAAATAATTACATATATAATTTAGAACTACAATGGAATAAGTGAGATAATTCCTGTCCAACAGTAGTTAAGAATTTATTATGTTCTCGTCATAATAGAAGACAAAGTGATTGCTTATGTATGATACAGTAACTTAAATAACTTTGTTATGAACATTGAAGATACTGAGTCCTATTTAAGCATAATTATATTTGTTTGGTTACCCTGCAGCAGTTTATTTTAATTTAAATTCTGTTTGGAATGTGTTCCATATTGTTTCATAAGCCCGGAGCAGAGCTTTGCAAGTGAACTTTCATTTTAAGTTATAAAACAAATAACTTTTGTTTCTTTATTTTTTTTATTGCTTGTCATTATTAATTTATATTATTGATAATAGGCTTATTTATTATTATGTTTTATTGATAATTTGGGTTATTTTGATCTACAAGACCGTCTCCGAAGCGTATCCAAATGAAGAATACGCTGGTAAAAATTGATTGTGTTCAAATAGGTCTTATTGTTCTTTTATGAAGGTAAAAGAAATAATTTTTTTTTAAATATATTATTAGAGAGGTTTATATTTATTTTGTATACTTTATTATCTCAAAGTGAGAATCTTGTTCCTTTTCCAATCAACGAACGCATAACAGAAATAGTTTACTAGATATGAAAGAAAGTTCGTTCGTAATAATTATAACCATTAAATTTTAAAAAAAGTAACCTAAAGTTTATTCTGAATTAAAAGTTATATCTTGACGCAAAATTTACTTACCATGTTGCCTGCATAGTGTGTAATTTAGAGTTAATTTTATATATATTTTTATTCGAGGGTGTGTGTCTGTTTTGCACAATTATGACATTTGTTTGATAAAGTTCAGTTTGTGAATATTTTTAGGTATAAATTTCGGATGCTGTCATATTCTACTGAATTGAATGGATTAGTATGTTATCTGTATGTATTTATCAGCCAGCGTGTATTTATAATGTTCGATATTTAGAAGAGCTTTGAGAATGGAAAGAAATCTGATTGCGTTATAATGTTTGTAGGGATAAAAGATTTTGCTTATTTAATATATGTTTTTCCATGAGTAGAACCTAGTTTATATTATATGCATATGATTAAATGATATTTTTTGAAGTTGAGTGATGTTTTCTTAAAGCCCTGGTGATGAGGAAAAGATTTCCCATCAATAGTGTATTTAGAAGTAGATGAATTATTGTTGAAGTATGATTAAATGATGTTTAGGAAGTTATGTGACGTTTTTCTTATATTCTTGTTGATGAGGAAAGAGGTTCCCCACCAACGGTATTTAGAAGTAGATGAATTATTGTAGAAGTGTTCAGTAAGAGTTATCTGCTCCTCATGTAGATGTCCTTTATAACGTATAGTATGTATAATCATGAAAATATAGCTCTGTGTTAATTAATATGTGGTCAGATAAATTGTTAAATTATTCTTGATGTAATATTAGTGTCTTATTTTATTGATGAATTACGACATTGTCCGAAATAAAGTAATTGTGTGATATTTTCTTAATGAATGGAGAATTTGTAGAAAAGATTATTTTCTATCATTGTTGCTTGACACACGCACACACACGCGTAATATAAGTAATATCGCGTATATAAAGTATAGAGTTATTGAAATTAAAATGAGAAATAAATGTTTGAAATACATTACATTCATTTAAATAGAAGTATAAAGTTATTGAGATTAAAACGGGAAATAAATATTTTAAACTACAGTGTATTTATTTAAATAAGGGTTATAAATCATCAAATCATCAGAATGAACATGATTTTGTTGCTATGCATGAAAGGTATTCGTAATTGAAAGTGATTATTTAGTCAATTAGAGAAAGTTGCTTGGTTGAGAGCCAAATATAATTAATTTGATTTATTTTATTAATCAATGGTAATATCCTCTCAAAAGTATTTTTTTTTTTTTTTTGTGCGTTAATAATATAACATTTTGTTTATTTAGAGTCATGTAGATGAAACATGTAGGCAAAGCATGGCATGTGTTTGAAGTCAGAATATTTAAGTTTGTTGTTAATTTGCTTTGATAATAGGGATAATCCCAAACTGATGCTTAAAGTTTATTCCATAATTTAAAAATCTGTAGGACAAGTAGTCCAATTGTAAATATGTTAAACCAAATTTATTTTATTGTAATAAATGATTTATTTTATTTGTTTAACATCTTAAAATTGTGTCTGGAGTTATTATTGTATACATTCGTGTTTTCCAGTTCCACATCTCCACATTTCATAAATCTATCATAAAATAGATATATTATTTTAGAGTTATAATATTAACTCTGCTGGTGTCTGACAATATTGTTTCTACTTAATCCAAACATTATAAGGAACATTTGCCACTGGATAAACGTATTAGAAAAGTTGCTAAGTTAGTATATTTGTTAGATGATGATATGAAATTAAAATACTCTATTTCTGTCATTATCTTATCATTGAAACACAGTAGAATATTTTAGTTAATTTGTTTCATTACATTTTTATCATACTTTAGAATTATAACTTATGGGCCAATGTAGTTTATTTAATTCAATTGTGTTTGTTAAATTCCCTGAGATCTTATTGTTTATTTCTTGATTGGCATTAAAGTAGATATTTAGATTGTGATATGCCAAGTCATAGAATTCTTTAGTATTATAATTATAGCAAGCTGATGTATGTTATATTTGGATGAAGGAAGAAATTAAGTTTAAAGTATATTTTAATACACTGTACCGATAAATATGATTCTTTATGATACAATTAATTAATAAAAGAATTTTTTTACATCATATTTAGTGTTTGTAATATTTCTTCTTTCATTTGTTTATCATCGTATATCATATGAACTGCCTATAGCCTCCCCCTGAGCTGAGCTGAACATAAACTTAAATATAGAGTCTCAATAATAGTTTTTGTATTATATATCTTGTTATATTGTTCTATTTATTCATAGAACTGGTGCCAGGGTATTTCGCTCATGTAATATATATGAGCAGTGTTGGGAGTGTAGGTTATAATATATATATATATATATATATTGTAACGGAATGGGGTGATATGAAAGAAAAAAGGTTTGAACTGGGGTGAAGGAACATCATCATCATTCCTAGTCAATTTAATATGAAATATGAATTTATAATGTATATATAAGTATAAGATATTCAAGACAGCATGAGATCAAAATCGCTGTGATGGGATGGAGTGGAAGGAGTAAACCTGGGGTAATGGAAAAATCATCATCAACCCCAAGTCAATACAAAACCAATAATTTACCAAAGTATATATAAGTATAAAGATATTTAATAATAAAATGAGATTAGAGAATTTCTGTGAACATTGAGAGATCAGTCAGCAACTAAAAATCCACCAGCTACACAATTTAGAAAATAAGTACAAGTAAATACTCAAGAGAAATAACCATACATCATCATCATCATTGATGGGAATAAACAAATCAGTACAATATCAGTACAATAAATCAACAGTCAACTTTGTGACTGGATCGGAAATGGGTCTTCTTTAGACCAGGCTAACTACTGAACCTTTGCCAGCTTGGGCAATTATTTAGACATAACCTGGATGCACCAGCTAAGTTTCCATCCATTAAAATACACAATAATCAGAAATTGAAACAATAATACTGGGACATTTAAAACATGCTGATCATCATCAATGCACTGGCCACTTGTACTGGCCAACTATAAACTTAACTTTTAATAAGACTAATTAAAATATAATATAGTGCATGGACTTTAAATAGTATCCTCTTTTGCACCAACCATGATAATGATTGATCATCTCTGGATGCCCCAAAGCACTAAGTACACACCCCCATTTATATATTCATCCCGTGCTCGAATCTAGCTCAGAGAACATAAGCTCTATTACTGTTTGTGACCAAGAGATGATAGAAACAATTTTTAACAATTAAATAAGTTTATTAATAACAATAAAAAACGAATTTAAATTAAGGTCTATATGGTTATACATTAAAATTAACTCTTGTACAATAAAAAAAATTATCACATTGATGATTTACATAATTACTATTCAAAATTTAAATTGTTACATGGACTTACATATATGTGTGCACAGATGTGTGATTTTAATAACAAAAATGATTAAAATTTACATATGTGTTATAATTGACAAGTATGCACACATACATGCATGTGTGGCTAATTTCTAAACATATTTGACTTAACCTACTATAATACATAATTAAGCTTTTAAATTATATTTTAAAGAATACAGATCCTTAAGCTAGGTTTACTAAAATGTGTACATAGAATTGCACAGATTATTTATAAATTTAACTTTGTCAAACAATAAATAATAATTTTTACATAAAATTTACATATTTAATCAATATTTAAAAAAATCACTTTATCAAATTCTATTACAGCTTTCTTTATTCTTTTTTTTTTTTTAAAGTATAGTCAATTTTTGAGAGATTAGAAAGCTTTTTATCAGGTTATCCCGTAACTAATTATAAATGTCTTTAATTTTAAAAATATAAATTTAAAATGTCTTCCCAAATGAATTATTTAGAAACAACTCACTTTTGTATACACGTTTATCTGTGCTTCTCTTCGCATATGTAGACACAGCAGCATACGTATAACTACTTCTTTATTCAACTGGTGTTTCTCTTGGGCAAGTTGTTTTTTTTTTTGTCGATCCAGACAATTGTCATCATCAGGTAAAAGTACATAATTCAGGTATAGTTGGCTTTCTTCCTTCTGTAGTCAGTTCCACTTATACTTGAATTTTGTAAGCTTCAGTTCAGCAAGCTGTTTTTCCAGAACACTTTTAAGGCTATGAATTACAAAGAATCTTGACCCTTTTTCCTCCATGTAAATTCAAACTCCATTAGTGAATTGAATAGCAGCTACTTCCTTGCATTCTTACATCCTCATAGCAGTTCTTTATATATTCTACTAGCCATATCTGCAGCTAGCATTATTGTTGTCATTCTCTGCTACAGTTACCAACTCTTCACAAAATATTTTGGCTAATTTTATAGCTAGCTCCTTTGCTAACTGCCTTTCAAACATATTAAAGCCAAACTTTGCAATTGGTTGGCCACTGCTTAAAATATTACAACCAGACTCTTCTGGTTAACTCTTACAAAACTGTCAGCAAAAAAACTAACTGATATTTTTTTATCAGTCCTTTATAACCTTGGTTAGGTCAGGTGACAAAAACACAGTTACTGTTTTCAATTAACTTTAATCCTTTTGAAAACAAGCTGGAAATTTCTGTCAAAGTGTAATATTCATGTTTTTACTGTAATCTTTGGAATTTGACCAAAGGTGTGATAATCATTTAGAAATTTTAATCTACAAAGATTTTTAACTAGGTAGTAGAGATGCAAATAAGTAGTAATTAAAAAAAGATACTTTATACAAGTATTAATTAAAAGATTTTAAAAAATAAATTATGCTTTTTTTTTGTTAATTTCAAAATCAGAATTACAAATATTATTTATCAGACCTTTTTAAAAGTTTAATCCATAACAAAATTTTATTTTAAATCAGAGTTATTATTTATTATTATTTTATTTCAGTGAATGTAGAAAATATCTACAATAATTTTTGTCTGTGTTTATTTCTAGTTTTCCTTTCAACTTTATATATATATACACACCCACACTCACATAAGAAAATGTCTTTGTTGAATTTTTGTTGTCGGAATAGAAGGCTTAATAATTTTAATAATGATGCTGATATTCAAAGAAGTCAATTTGCTACTGAATATGTAGAATTGGGTTATAATCATGATTTTATTAAAAAAGTGGTATTTAATAATAATGTTTATAGTTGTGATTTGGATGATAAGAATTTTGTTGGTAAGAGTGATGATTATATGTCTTTACCATATAAAGCATCAATATATAACTTGGTTTATAGGAATAGTCATTTGTTAGGTGGAATGAAGGTGGCATGGAGGAAAGGTTCTGATTTGAATTCATTACGTAATGGTTCAAAGCAGTCTATTGATAGTAGGTCTATTCCTGGTATTGTTTATAAAATTCCATGTAGTTGTGGTAAATTTTATGTAGGCCAGAGTAAATTTAGCCTTAATGAAAGGGTTAAGGTTCATATAAGTAGAGTTAAACATAGGTATCTTAATTCAGCTTTATATATTCATGAATTAAATACAGGTCATAGAATATTGTTTAGCAATGCTTCGGTTATTTTTCTTGAAAAGAATGAGTTAAAAAGGAAAATAAAGGAGACTTTTATGATAAAACTCCTTGATTCTGAGACTATCAATCTTATGAAGACTTCTTTTGATATTAAGGGAAGGTGGGGTTTGAAATGAATTATAGGAAGGTTTGTTTGTTTGTATATATATATGAAAAACAAAATCAAGTTAAAAACTTGTTAATGCTTGTATTTATGTCAACAGATGGCGTTCTACCAAAAACATCGTCAAGCGTATTTCGTTTACATAAACGTCAGAGAAACACCGTCAAGCGTATTTCGTTTACATAAACGTCAGAGAATGCATTCTCTGACGTTTATGTAAACGAAATACGCTTGACGGTGTTTTTGGTAGAACGCCATCTGTTGACATATATATATGTTTTCCTTTAGTTTGATTTTTACTTGAGAAGGTCTATTTGTAGTAGATGAAACCATGGTTGAGTAAGGATTTTGGTAAAATTTTGGATTTAATCTAATATTGTATTGTTTTATGGTTTTGCATATATATATATATATATGCACATACACTATATTAGTGCATGCTATGTAATCCAACTGGTTACAATATATATATATATATACACAGAAAAAGAATCAGAATTAAAAACAATTCTTTTTTTATGTTGCACTTCAAGTATACAATAGTCAAATATGTTTAAAAATACATATATACAAGCAACAAAGATTACAAATTATAAAATTATTATATAAAAGCCTTTTTCGTGGTATGGGCCAATAGCAAAAATTTGGATAAATTGATAACTAATTGTAGAATGAAAGATGATATAAAATATAAGAGAGGAATGGTTTATAAAATTAGATGTAATTTTTGTAATATGATTTACTATGGCCAGACATCAAAGCAATTGGGAGAAAGAGCTAAAGAACACAATGATGCTATTGCTAGGAAAGATGATAGATCTGTGTTATATGTTCATTATTTGCAGTATGGACGTAAAATAAATTGTATTGATAATATAACTGTTTTTGATTATATTAAAAATGTTAATAGACATAAAATATATGAAACAAACTACATCATGTATAATAAAAACAACTGTATGAATATATACAAAACATCCATTAAGTTAAATAATAAGTGGTTAATGGATAAAGAATGGATAGTTAATTAATTAATATATGTGGATATATATCCATTCAATATATATAACAGAGTAATTTTGTAGTAGAATTGAGGGGAAAAAAATCACATAATAGATCATGTCAGATATCCATTTGTTTATCTATCTTCTCTCATGTATTGATATAGATGTCGCTGTATGTGCTTTAAATCGTGGAGACATATTGAAAAGGGCAAAAAAACATAATTTGCCGAAAAAGGCTTTTATATAATAATTTTATAATTTGGAATCTTTGTTGCTTGTATATATGTATTTTTAAACATATTTGACTATATATATATATATATATATATATATATATATATATATATATATATATATATATATATATATATATATATATATATATATATATATATATATATATCATGTAAAATTTACTAAATCCATTAAATAACAATTGAACTGCTGTCTAGTTGTCATGTTCAATAACTTTTTACAATAAGAGAGTAGATCAGTTATTGTCACATTTTAGATATTTTTTATTTTAGAGTTATCCAGAACAATAAAAACCAGATTCAAATTAAGTCAGCCTATATATTTTAATGTAAATTGATTTTTAAATAACTGATATTAAGTTTTCAGAGTGGAGACATTTCACTCACTTTTAAATCTCTACAATAAATAATTACATGTTGTATATGTAATGATAAATAATATTTTAATATTTAATAAATATAATGTCATGTGAAATTACTAAGTGTACTAAATAATAATTGAACTCCCCTCTAGATGCTATGTTCCATAACTTTTTCCAGTAAAAGAATAGATCACCTCTTACCATGAAATTTATTGAACATGGCAGCTAGGGGTGGCAGTTTAATTATTATTCTATAGATATAATAAATTTCATGACATTATATTTATTCATTATTAAAGTACTATTTATCATTATATATATAATAAAATATCTCGATTTAATTTTATGGAGAAAATATTATATAATCAATTATAAAATGTTTCTATAATCTTAATCAATTAGGAGATTGGTACATCCCAAACCAAATATTCATTTTATATCTACATAGGTTGTATTTAGAATATTTTTATTTAAGTAATATTTACTAAGGCTGTAACCTCAAAAATGTGCACATAAAAAGGCAATAGTAGGACATCTACAGGTCTTAACCACAAGCATACGTTTTGGAAGAATTGTGCAGATTTTAAAGTGATAAATTATACAAAATTAAAATAAATGCTAATGAATTGTTGAATGTAAGATATATTAGGAAAAGATATTTTACATACATTATATAAATTCACCCATAGATGGAGGGGAAAAAAATATTTAAAAAAAAGCATGAATTTTATTAGGTATATAAATAATAGTAAAAATAGTGTGTAGTAAGTTTATATTTTCGAATTCATTTCATTTTAATGCTGTTTTTAATGTTGAATCATTTATTATTGAAAAGAATGCTTTAGTGAAATCAATAAATGTAATATTATATATAAACTAACACAATTACATTAATGAATTAAAATGAGCATTGAAAAATGAAATTAATTAAATAGACATTTGTATACTAACATGTGATCTTTTTGAATATGTTTAAATCTATTTGCATTACATTCACTTATTTGTAATGGAACGTTTTTGCTTTGATAGTGTTTTTTTATTTTACTATAAAAATGATTTGAAGAAAAGAAGAATATTTTATAAATATTCAGTTGATTTATTAATAAACTATATAATTGTGTTAATATATATATATATATATAACACATATTAATATATATATATATATATATTTATATATATATATATATATGGGCTGCAGAAAGGAGTTTTGCTATTAACTGAAAGGAGACCCTTTGATTCCTCTTTGAGGCCTTAAAGGAACCGAGCAGGGCAAATTCCTAATGTCCATTCCATACGTTCTTGTCATTGCAGCTGTTATTACTATGTGATTATTCATATAGTATATGAACATGGATGGGCTGCTCACCAACACAGATTAGCCAGCGTGGTGAGTTTATTGGCTTTTTACTTCTAAGTTTAAGATCAAGAAACACCATGGTCTTTCTTCTCAGTGCCTGATAAGGCAGAATGAATGTTTGTGTAAATGATAAATATTTTCCCAATACATATATACAATTATGACAGACAAAAATAAAGCATGGCCCTTATTCCCAGGAGGCTGTAAAGTCACCAACCAAGGCAGCGGTTGGTGGTCGAAGGCGGACGGTGCTAAGAATCCCCTGATTGTGGACCCAGGGGGCCATTTGATGATGACATTTTATTTAGGTACTTACAACTGCAGATCACTTTCAAGTGAAGGAAGATTGCAAGAATTAGAAGAAGAACTCTCTTATATTAAATGGGACATTATTGGACTTTGTGAAGTTAGAAGAAAAGGTGAGGAGACAATTGATTTAAAAAGTGGACATATACTCTATTATAAAGGCACAAATATTGGAAATACAAGTGGAGTAGGATTCACTATAAATAAAAAGTGGAAGAACAATATTGTGGAGATTGATGGTGTATCGGAAAGAGTGGCAAGATTAGTTATACAACTTAAAAGCAAATACCAAATGCAGATAATTCAGGTTTATGCCCCAATAAGTTCTCATAGTGATGAAGTAGTAAAAGATTTTTATATGGATGTACAAAAGGCTTTTGATCAGAGTAAACACCATTTTAAAATTGTTATGGAAGACTTTAATGCTAGAATTGGTAGACAAATGAAAGATGAAATTGCTGTAGGTAATTTTGGTTATGGTAATAGAAATGAGAGAGGACATAGACTTGTGGAGTTTGCAGAAAAAGAAAAACTTTATATTATGAATTCATTTTTTGAGAAAAATGTTAAAAGGAAATGGACATGAAAGCATCCAAATGAAGGTACAGCAGAATTGGATTATATTTTGACTAACAGGAAATACATATTTCAAGATTGTAATGTTCTTAATAAATTTAACACAGGAAGTGATGATTGATTAGTAAGGTCTAAGATACATGTTAATGTAAAACTAGAGAAACAAAAATTATTAAGAAAAACAATATTTACAGTTGATACTCCTAATCTTCAGAAACATTCTAATGAATTTAAATTAGACCTTACAAATCGGTTTCAAGTATTAGTAGATTTTGAACATGATTCAGATTTGAATGCAATTAATATGAAAATAACTGATACACTTTTGAAAACTGCAACAAAGATAGCTGGTAGAAAGAAACAGCAATTGACCAATAAAATTTCTACTGAGACTAGAAAATTTATGAAGAAAAGAAGGAATATGAAGATATACAAAAATGATGCATTAAAAAGAATTGAATATCTCGAATTTTGTAAAATGGTGCGGAAAAGAGTTGAAAATGATATAAGAAAGTATAACTGTGAACTAGCAAGGAAAGCTGTAGAAGAAAATAAAAGTCTTAAGAATGTAAAACAACATTTTGGTATTGGTAGAAAATTTATATCTGCAATAAGAAAAAAAGATGGAATTATTACTAAAAGGAGAGATGACATCATGAAATTGGTAGAAGATTTTTATCAAGAATTATATAGTAATAAAGAACAAGTACCTCCTATATCTATTACATCTTCCAAATTGCCCAGAATTTTAAATGAAGAAGTGAGACATGCAATTAAATGTATAAAGAAAGAAAAGGCTCCAGGTAATGATGGAATTATAATTGATATATTAAAAGAAGCGGGTGAAGAAATAGAAATTTTTTTAGCAAAGTTATATACCAAATGTCTAAATGATAAAGATGTAACAGATGATTGGAAGAATGCAGTATTAATATTAATATTTAAAAAAGGTGATAAAGAAGATATTAGAAATTACAGACCTATCAGCCTTTTATCAGTTTTATATAAAATTTTTACCAAGATAATTACTACTCGTCTACAGAGAACATTAGATTTCCACCAACCAAGAGAACAAGCCGGATTTAAAAGTGGTTTTAGTACAGTAGATCATATCCAGGTATTGAGAGAAGTTATAGAAAGGACAAATGAATATGAGTTGCCATTATGCTTAGGATTTGTAGATTATGAAAAGGCATTTGATTCTATAAACATTTCTTCAGTGATTAAAGCATTAGATCATCAAGGTATAGATCCAGGATATTGTCATATTTTAAAGAATATTTATAAAAATGCAACAGCAGCAATTAGATTACATAATGACACTGGAAAAGTCAACATTGAGAAAGGTGTAAGACAAGGTGACTCCATATCTCCAAAACTCTTTACAGCAGTGCTGCAAGAAGTATTTTGTGGATTAAAATGGGAAACTAAAGGAGCGAAAGTAAATGGTGATTATTTAAGTCATTTAGATTTCGCAGATGATGTAGTTGTTTTTGCAAATAATGCTTCAGATCTGCAGGAAATGTTACAGGAATTATTAGATGAAAGTAGGAAAGTAGGAGTAAAGATAAATGTTAAAAAGACTAAAGTAATGTTTAATCGATTTGCTCAAAATATGAAAATAAAGATTGATTATGAAGAATTAGAAGAAGTTAACAGTTACAAATACCTTGGTCAGATTATTAATACAGATGGAAATATAATGAAGGAAATTAATCATAGAATTAAACTTGGTTGGAGTGCTTTTGGTAGAAATAACTTGATACTAAAAGGAAATATGCCTATGTGTTTGAAAAGGAAGGTTTTTAACAAATGTGTTTTACCAGTTCTTACTTATGGATCTGAGACTTGGACACTTAATAGAAGAGCAATTCAGAGACTTCAGACCACTCAAAGAAGTATGGAGAGATGTATGTTGGGAGTAACAAGAAGAGATCATAAACACAATGTATGGGTAAGAGAACAAACAGGTGTTACTGACCTCATTGAAAAAATTAAAAGATTGAAGTGGAGTTGCGCTGGACATATTGTTAGAAGAGATGATAATAGATGGACAATTGAAATTTTCAACTGGATTCCAAGAGATTGTATAAGACCCAGAAAGAGACCACATGTGAGATGGATGGATGAAATAAGAAAGTGTGCAGGGGTGATGTGGAGAAGAGAAGCTAAAGATCGGAGAAGATGAATTAAATTTGGAGAGACTTTCATCCTGCTGTAGATTGATAATGGGTGATAATGATGATGATAATATATATATACACTGTTAAAAAGAAGTTGCCTTGACAACAGTTTGAAATTGTCGATTGTTATTGATAATGGAATTGTATAAGTGACTGATTTTTAATTATATATATATATAATTTATGAAAAGTTGGCCATTCATGTGGGAATGTTAATGTTGTGTGACTTTAATGAGATTTTTTTAAAATTTTAATTGTTAAATTCTACCCAGGATAAGTTATGTCCCATAAGATGGCTATAGCTAATCTTTATTTTTATATATTGGTGGTTTAAATATTGTAGAATTTATTTCAGAATTTTTGTTTATATATATAATCTTTAGTGTCTTTATAAATATATGAGACCATTAATGGAGGTGAATTTCACCTCCATTGCGAAAAGGAGATTGCCTTGACAACAGTTTGAAAATCTTGATAGTTATCTATATTGGGATTTTCTAAGTGTTGACTGGTTTCTAATGGTTATATATATATATATATATAATGTTTTCAAGATTGTATAATGTAGATAAATTATTATTTTTAGGAAAAAACTGTGTATTATTTTGCATTACAATCCGATATTTCGAAAGACTAGCAACCGCCATTATCAAGGTTAACTTTTGAAAGAAAAATTGTTAGATCTCAAACAATAACATGACTCAGTGCAAGATGAGAAATGAGATTTAACTTGAAGGAGTTCAGCATTCACAATATGAGGCTTATCAAAATGTTTATTTCCCTCAGTTTTTTTACCTATTAATTTATCTAATATTAACTTAAAATTCATAAGTGAAAAACTGAGGGAAATAAACATTTTGATAAGCCTCATATTGTCAATGCTGAATTACTTCAAGTTAAATCACATTTCTCATCTTGTACTGAGTACCGTTTTTGTTTGAGATCTAACGATTTTTCTTTCAAAAGTTAACCTTGATAATGGCGGTTGCTAGTCCGTCGAAATATCTGATTGTAATGCAAAATAATACACAGTTTTTTCCCAAAAATAATAATTTATATATATATAACAAAAATGATTTTGACTGCCAAATATATAAAAATAAAATAATTGTTTTATAAAAAACCTTTTGAAAATTATTTAATATTGAAATAAATTGAAGCAATTTCAAAGTTAAACCATTAAACATCACATGATCACCATCTCATACTAGCACATAATTGTTGTAAACAAAAGCAAAACTCCATACAGTAGTGCCACCCTGTGCTAACCAGAGTAATCAATAGATGCCAGAAGGCTTGTGCAAAAAATCCCTATCTAGTGCCTACTCATCCAATATCCTCACTGATGATGGCCACAAGCCAGAAACTAGTCTGGGGATATTGGATGAGTAATCACTAGATAGGAATTTTATGCACAAGCCTTCTGGCATCTATTGATTACTCTGGTTAGCACAGGGTGGCACCACTGTGTGAAGTTTTGCTTTTGTTTTGTCAATTTCAAAGTTTTATATACAAAATTTTATAATCAGTTGTTATAGCATAAAAACAAACCCAATCTCTTCTGACAAATATTGCAGTCAAAAATTTGTTCAGCTATTTTGAAAAAAAAAAAAAATTTCACATCAGTATTATAACATCATTCTTACATAAGATTTGAAGATTTACTTTAGTGTTTTATATAACTATTCCATGTTTAAATAATATAATCAAATTGAGACTAAAATTACAAGACAATATATTTGTATGACCCTCAATTTGAATAAAGTTTGTGGAAAAATAAAATTCTTTTATAACTTTATTTATTATTGAAATTAATTTAAACATATCTAAAATAATGAAAAAAAAAGGTAAAAACTAACATGTTAAAGCAAAATTTATATTTTACAGTAGCCAGAAAAATTTATACTTTTTCCTCCATGGTGCAAGTTTAAATCTTTTTCATAACATCACATATTTAGAAAAGTAAAATATGTTTACATTTCTTAAATAAAAGTAACTTTTAAATGATTTCAAACAATCTCAAAAGAAATAAATATTTTTTGAATCTTTTTTGCTTTGCAAGTATAATGTGATTCACCCATCACCATTTTGTACAACATGAGTTGTGCAACCTGACATTTGTACTATAAAGATTTTTTTGATTATTCCTGAGTGTAATGACAAAAATGTAAATTAACAAATTATTCACCTTTGTTTTATTGGAATTACTGAATAAAGAATTACAAAACAATTATAATATTATAAATAATGACTAATTCCTCTGAGCATGCTCTGTAATAACCTGTGCACTCTTTTATGAGCATTAATTTTGTTTGCTGCAGGAGAGAATCTCATTTCTAACCACTCACAATGAAATACAAAGTAAATGTTGAACTTACTGTAATAAATATTCTGTTAATTATATGATGTACATAAATATGTTAATAGTAAAAATCAGTTATATATCACATGACCTATATAGCTTGTATTACCAATATGTAATATATAAAGAGCCTGCTACTAGCTCTAAACAAGCTTAATTTTTTTTATGATACATGCTACAAGAGAAAATACATGAAGCCTTTATCTATGATGGTCCCCATCCCCAGACCAGTTTCGAGCTATGGCTCTCATCAGTGAGGAGCTAAGACATAAGATTCAAAATATTATGTCCTAGCTCCTCACTGATAAGAGCCATAGCTTGAAACCGGTCTGGGGATGGGGACCATCCTAGATATAGGCTTCATGTATTTTCTCTTGTAGTATTTATCATAAATAAATATGTTAATATTATAAATAATGATTAACTTCTTTGGGCATGTGCTTTAATAATCTTTATGCATTCTCCCATGAAAATCAACTTTAAAAGCATAAGAAGAGTTTATTTCTATGTAAACCAGTCTTTTCTCACCATGCATAAATGAAAACTTTAACCTTTCCTGTGATAGATTGAATAGTTTTGTACAATTCAATTGATAACTTATAAGTCAGGCACTCAACGAAATTGATGCCCTGATTTTAGTACCATGAGCAAAGACTGATTTATATAGAAATAAACCCTAAGCATAAGCATACACTTAGATTATTAAGTCTATGTTTATGGGAGAATGCATAGAGATTATTAAATGACTTAGTCCTTATTTATCATATTATATTTGTATGTGTGTTATATGAATAACAGAATATTTATTAAAGTGAATGTGATCAAAGACTGGTTTATATAGAAATAAACTATAAGCATAAGCATATACTTATGGCTTTAAAGTCAATGCTCATGGGAGAGTACAGAAAGATTATTAAAGAACATGCTCAAAAGGTGTTAATCCATATTTATATTACATGTGTATGTGCACTATATAAATAACAGAATAGTTCAAACAGGTATAAATACACAGAGCAATCAATGCCATTTAATTTCATGACTGAAAAAAATTGATCAGCAATCCTACTCTGATATTGTGTGAATTTTTTTAAAAAAGTGTAAATAATGCTTATTCCAACACAATTCATTAACACACAAAGCAAAATTACATAATATTTTCCCCCAAATAACTTTGTGCTGATCAAAGTAATATAATAAATATGTAATAAAGAAATATTTTAAAAATCGATACATAGAATAAATTGAATCATTCTTAAATATTCATTCACTTCTGCATTATTACATTGTTAATCATTATAGGATGTAAAAAGCAAATCAATTTATGCAGAATTCCTATTTTGGAAAGTATCTTTTTTTTCTAGAGCCTTGAAAAATGATGAATCTTACATCAATAGAACACATTCTGAAGAAATTTATAAAAAGAATTATGTGATTTTGCAGCTAGTGATAAAATAACAGAGATTTGGTAAAACTTAATTTATTAGAATAGTAAATGCATATATTTATTTTATATATGCCTTTATTGTTATATAAAGAAGGAGGTTACCCTGACAACAATTTGAGATTGTTGATTGTGATCTATAATGGGATTGTCTAAGGGTTGAATGGTTTCTAATGGCTATATATATTCTAAAACTTAATGTAACTATAAAGGACTTGAACTCAGACTTTAAAACTGCCTACATATATCTAATCCATCTTATATAACTGACACACATGACCACAAATGTGAAAAGGATCAATGATTTCCAATATACATATTTCATGCTGAGTCAGCATTCATCAGTTGGTCCGGATCACCATCTCCCACACATATATAATCAGTATATATATATATATATATATATATATATATATATCTTTTAATGAGTATATAAATAATTTTATGGCTTATCAAATATGTAACACTAAGAATATAAACCTATTTCATAAAATCAACAAATCCAAATACAATATTAAGACAATTTACAAGCAAATTTCCAAATAATCATTTAAATAAATTTGTAATTATTGCATACCTTTTATTATTTCAATGTAATTTATTTTTCAGGTAAATGAAAATCTATTTTATCTGACTTAATAAATAATAATAAATAGTAATAAATCAAGCCTAGTTAAACTATTAATTTGTATTGATTATAATCAAACTAGTTAACATTTTCAAATATTAATTTAGATAAAATAGTACTGTTTTTAATGAGTACAAGTTAATTATTAATTTATGATTAAGTGAAGATTAAGTGAAAGGGATTATCTTTTATCTGACAAAATACATTGTTAATGACATAACAAAAGGTGGATGTTATTTAAGAATTCATTTAAGTAATTGTTTGGAAATCTTACTTAGAAATCATCTATCTCCAGTAGAAATTTATTATTTTTATTCAACAGTGTTTAATGAAAAATTAATTAATATTTTTCAGGATATGTACTTTTATAACTTTATTTTTCTTATTGCATTGCCAAATCCATATAATATTATTATTATTTATGTTTTTATTAATTTTTACAATGCTTTTTACAATCCACTATTGACGGTTTTGATTGCCCCAGCAATCTTCTTCAGAACTTATACTTACATTTCTAAATCTTAACATAAATATTAATATATGTGTTTTTGTTAATCAAACCTAAAATTCCTATAAATTTTAGACATCATAAGTAAAATAGCGTTATAATAGAATATTGCTGTGATATTTGTGGATAAAAATATTAAAAACCATAATGAGATCTTCCATATATGTTTTTAATCAGCGTTCATCTATAAAGTAACTAAGCAACTAAACAATTGATAACCGGATTTCAAACTGAAATTATATTAACCAACAATTGTATTTTTATTTGTCTAGCTCATATAAATAAAAAGCAATTATCTTCATCCGCTAATAAAGTTATATATTGGAAGCTTGCATTATATATGCATTCAAGATAATATAATGGTACAATAATCCTGATTCAGATTTGTTTCTATCTTTTTGTTTCATCTGTGCGGACTACGATTCAAAGCAGGCTGGGATGCGTTATTATAGAATTTTAAATCTGGTACTTATAGATTGATTAGCCAAAGTGGTGGTAATAGAGTGAAAAGATCTCATAGAAACCTATGAATAAACTTATGAGGGAGTCATGCGTTATTTTTAGTACTGATATCAACATTCTTTTTAAAGGATAGAAAAGTGACGGTTAGCATAATTCTGACGCCTGTGATGTATATAAGGATCTGGTGTCAGATTTGTATAACTGTGCTAGTGAGTTGGCTTTAGTTCAAGTCTTTAAAACTTTAAAGAATTTTAGTTTATTAGTTGAATAGCATACGTATTCATAGAATCAAACGATGTCATATTCGCATTTTAATAGATGCAAATTTAAATCTGCGTGATGTCATGTCAAAATTAAATTAGTAATTATCCTGTTGCAATGTATGTTTTTTTTTTTTTTATGAAATAGAATTTAAAAAAAAAAATCTGTAAACATAAAGTAAGTTATCGATCGCTTGAAATTACTTTTATAAAGTCGATTTTATTATTTATTTATTTTTTTCAAAAAAGAGAGAAAAAGATAGTGTTTTCCTTATAGCTAACGCTAATCAGTTACTTGCTGTCTTGGCAGACTTTGGGATGTTAAAAAAAAGAAAAGCTGTAGTTTGATTTGAAGGAAGTTTCATTGATTTTGTTTTTCTAGAATAAGAAGTCGGAAATCAATTATATCTATACTGAGAAATTAAACGAGCCTGCGCTGTAATACCTTCCGGGTCATTTATAGTATGGTGTTCCAACAATTAATAAATGTGTTTCAAAAAACATTATCCATAATTTTAAACATCCAGAAACTACGATTCTGTTTATAACATGTATTAATTAACATAATTCTTTAATTTTCGCTCTTTGTTTTTATTTAATTTTTTTATTAGAAAATTATACAAATGTATATAATTTTTCAATATATTTCAAGAGATATCTTAATATCGTAAGAATACCTTTCTGTTTTTGTTTTTTTTTTAAAAAAAAAAACAAATTCGTAAATGATTTTTCTAAAAAGTTTAAAATAATTGATTATTGGCCGAGAATTGAAGTGACGTCACGATGTGAATAATTAATTGACCGTTAGTAAAATACTTTTATTGATTTTTAAAGCTTGCATTTATTAATGTATGTAGATTTTTTTTTATTATAAAATTTACATTTAAAAGATTTCATAAAGAATTATTATTAAAAAAGGAAGACTTATTAATGACACACATATTCATATATATATATGTTTTTAATGACTTATAAACTAAAAACACTTGTACAATAGTCTTTTTCCTTTATGATATGTATATGTAAGACCTCATATTCTAAAGGATTCTGCGTAATGTTGCCGTCTCCACGACATGTTTTTAGAATTTGATAACACTAATAAATGTTTTAAGTCCTAAACATGCATTTATTATTATTATTATTATTATTATTATTATTATTATTATTATTATTATTATTATTATTATTATTATTATTATTATTATTATTATTATTATTATTATATTTCAACAATATACAATTGCACAATAAGTAGATTACATATGGTATCACCAGAAAAGGTACACTGATAAAATAGATTAACAGATTGTACATGAGTTCATTTGTATATTTACAATCAAATGAATAGTCTTTGTTCTTAATTTTTTGCCATCTGAAGCTTTGTTATAGCCTTGATCTTTGCTTGATCAGGGACCAAGTGGCTTCATATATGTCTGGAGGTGTGATCAATTTGTCCCAATTTTGTATCTGCATTTAGCTTGTTTTGAAATGTTGAAGGGTGTCATCTAGTGTTTTTCCCAATTAGAAATTTGCACCTGATGCACCATAGAGTATAGAGTAGAAATGTTGCTGCTCTGATAATGGGTATTGATTTTCCCTTATAAGCATCCATTAATTGTTCAAGCCTGATATTGTTTTTCCTGTATATGTTATGTATTATGTCTCTTATTTGATTTAGTCCTCTACAGTGGTCTATTATATGCTTCCACGTTTCTTCTGTTTCATGACATAATCCACAGAAAAGATCAATAGATATGTACATACTTATGTGGAATAGAAAATTGGTAGTTGGTAGTGCATCTAGGTTCATTTTCAGGACAAAATCAAAAAAACTTTGGTTCCAATTTCCATTTTTTATATTCTTTAATCATTTTTTTATTGGTTATTCCTATTATTGGTGTTGTGTTATTGTCTCCATTGTTGTTTGTATGTATAAGATTGTATATTTCCCAGTATTTGTATTTCTGTATGTATTGATCTGGGATTTTTTTTTCTATTTTACATTGGTATATCATTAATTCAATATATGAACCCTTGGGTGGTGGTCTGTCTGTAGGGGTTATTTGTAGTAGAGCTTTCATTTTGGGAAATTGATTTATTGTTGTTGTTATTACATTTCTAAGTTTTTGCATGTGAAAGATGGTGATATCATGTAGGCCCAGTCCACCTATACCTGCTGGTTTTCTACATTTTTTTATGAAGATTGCCACTGTTTTCTGGACCGAATGAGTTGATTACACATTGAGTTTATCTTGGATTTGAATGCCTTGGAAAAATAAATTATTGGCATATAATGTGCTATCTTAGTTGTGATTAATCTATTAATCAATTGTATTTTTGAAGGTAATGATAGGTATGCTTTGGCTAGGAATTTTGTAATTTTTTTAGTTTTTTCTTTCAGTTTGTTCTGTATGTAGCATCTCATTCCTGTAGCTCCCATATAAAATGGAAACCCCAGGAATGGGCTCAGCTTTCCTTTGTATATGGATTCGCATTGCCTTCCTGTATATGAACCAGGCTGATGTTTTTGTTGTATTAATTTTAAGCCCATATTCTATTGAATAATTATCGATTATCTTTTGTAGCTTAGATATCTGTTTTTTGGAAGCCAGGAAGACCGTGATATCATCCATGTAAGTAGGGATATCACTTGTTGCACTATTGCAGGTATGTTGATCCCCTCAAATGGTTGATTGATCTCAATGAGAGGGTTAATGTAGAAGGCAAACAGCAATGCACTAAGGGGAAACCCTTGTGATAGCGATTGAGTGGGAACAAAAGATAGTGAGTTTCTCCCACTCATTGTGATATGTATTTCATGGTTCAATAGGAGGTTTGCTGTTATATATAATAGCCTTCTAGGAATGGGCATTTGACTCAGTAAAATAATAATAATAATAATAATAATAATAATAATAATAATAATAATAATAATAATAATAATAATAATAATAATAATTATTATTATTATTATTATTATTATTATTATTATTATTATGGCGGCTATGGCTAATATCCAGCTCCAAGACATCCAGTATTGGTTAGCAATTGGATAACTGCCGATTATTAGTTATAGCATTAATAAGAATAAAATACAGCCAAAATCCACACTATTTGGCAACTGCTAAGAATAGTTAGCCTAAAATGGCATCCTCTTCTACTTCTTTTGTGATTTTTTTATTAGAAAATCTTTTCCTTGCATAAAGTGGTTTAGAGGTTGTCTTAATTTTATCTGCAATACATGCAAATGCTCAGAAAATAATAAAAATATGGTAACTATTCTCTATAATATCGATCATAATGAACATAACACCATCATTATCTTCAACCATTATCTATTCACAGCATAATGAAGGATTCTCCATGTTTAATACAGTTTTTCTGATGTAGAGTCTCTCTGCATTTCACCAGCACACTTATTTATTTCATCCTATCAATTGGCCCTGTGGTCTTTTTACATGAATTTTTATAATATATTGAGATCCGCTTTAAAAATTTAATATCCATTTATTAATACGAACACAATAATATGTAATAAAACTGTGGAACTAACTGTATAATTTTCAATACACTAACATAAAAATGAATAAATGATAACTATAGATAGCATAAGCATTTCAAACAGTTAAATTTTAAAATCAAATCTTACTAAAATTCATATAAAATTAACATTCCAATGTCAATGGTCAACATCACCATAATTTGTGTGCAAATATACACTCTTATATTGCTTATTTAATAAGTTATCATGTGATTTTTTTTCTCAAAGCATTTTCCACTTGTCAAAAAAAATATCAAAAAATACCTTGCAAATAACCTAATGTTCTGCAAATGCATATTTATTCACAGTGTAATATCATTATAAACAATCATATGCCTTAATTTTTAATTTTATATCATTTTTTACTCAAGCAGGTGTCCTTCTTAGTCCCTTTTTACATATGTTTATATTTACAAAAATCACATTAGTTTGAATTTAGCTCTCACAGTGAAAAAAAAATAATGCCATTTTTTGAAGATTAGCGGTATCTCATACTTCTTGTAGTCTAAATATAAATATTTTTTTATTCTTTTTTTTTTAGCAATTTATGACCATCTTTTTATCCTGTAAATAATGCTTCTAATAAAAAAAAGCAAAATGGTAACATTTGTATAAATTAGTGTAAAAAAGCAATCAACTGTTTCTTCGGAAATTATTCAAAATTTGTTTTTCCATTTTTTTTTTTTGTGATTTTATGATTATATTTTTTAATTTTTTATAAAAATATTATAATACCTATTTTAAATAATACTTACAATAAAAAAAATCAAATTTGAAATGATAATTATATAAAACAAATACTTTATTTTGGAGGGCTGTTAGATACTGCTTGTAGCAATTATGTTATTAAAACATGTTGAAGCTATTGGAGGCTCATTCAATATATAATAATATATTTTTTATGCAATAGCTCACATTCATAAATTTTTTTATGCCATATTTCAATTCACCAATGTACCTGGATCCAAACTAGCACTCCACATTATATATAACATTATATTTGTTAATTTTATCAATTGTATCATTTTCTATTAATACTTTACCACTTGTATTCAATACTGCATTAAATTTAATATTAAAATGAGAAGAAATAACAGATGTAATTATGCATCAGACTAATATTTATATGCAGTAAAATAATCAGCATAGTAATATGCATTACTTAACTATGTGCAAACTTATGTGGACACTCCTTCTATATCCTAGTCCAATAATTTAATGATATATATTTCAATATTATACAATTAATAATTTTAGAATTTACACATTTTATTTCTGTAAAAAATGTTTTAAATCCAGCCAATTTATGCAGAATAGAATTCTTTGTCATAAAATATATTTTAATTTAATGGTGTAGGATTACATAAGAAATATACAGTTTAGCTGATATTCCTGCACAGTTTGATGTAGTTGATAGAGAACCCAACTTGAAAATTGAAAGGTTCCTAAATCAATTTTGGTGCTTGCAGATCTGGCACTCAAACTTCATATAAACTCCCAAGCTGTAAAGCCACAGCTTTTTCATTGGTTCTATTATTTTTTTTTCATAAACATAAAATAAGATATTATATGCAATATAAAATGTTCTTAAAAAAAGCATCAATTTTATTTAATTTAGGTAAAAGATGTTTAATTATATGTGGTGACCAACACAAACTATGTTATTAAAACAGGCAAAATTCTCTGCACAGTAGTGCCACTTAGTGCAAGCCAGAGTAATCAATGGATTCCTGAAGGCTTATGCATAAAATCCCTATCTAGTGCCTATTCATCCAATATCCCCAGATTAGTTTCTAGCTTGTGGCTTTCATCAGTGAACACTGAGTAACACTAGTGCATGGGTAGCTTTGCCTGTTTTAATAACAGTTGTGAGCAAGCATAAGAAATGGTGATCATGTGATCTTACTAAATATGTTAACAACATACCCAAAATAATATTTAATATCTAATTAATAGTATTATACAAGCTCTTTAACATGGTGGGTGAAGAAGCTGTTAATGGTAAGAAAACAATCAAAGTAAATTAATGTAGACTAAGCGCTTTCAAGGTTTGCCCTCATAATCATAGGCAAAACAGATTTTAAATCATTGTTGTGATATTGATAAATGGTAATGTATGCAAATGCGTATGTAAATTAATTTGTCCATTTTCTGGAGATAGCAAACCCTGTCATATCTATTGATTGTGTTGTTATCATTGATGATAAAATACACTTCTTTTATCTTCCTTTTGCAATCATTAGCCTCAGTGCACACTATTTTGGGGTTGGAGGGTTCAAACATATGACTGGCCTGCTTCTCATGTTCAAAAATTTTTAAATGTTGTCATTGCTCTTTTTTGCTCTTCTGTATGTATACATGTGCTGAACAGCTCTATTATAGACAGTGGCCTTGGTTTCCCCATAGTATGTGGTGCTGCATCAAGCCTGAGGGCATGAAATGTTATATACAATTTGGGGGAGGGGGTTGAGATGAATTGATTGTGTGCTTCTCATTGTTAATGAGTCTGTTAGTATTGGCAGGGGGTATGGAAGCCAACTTTAAATTCATTAGCAAAAGGTTTTATAAGCTGTTTAGATACTTTAGAAAAATTGTCTAAAGATATTTATTTCATAATATTTTAATTTGTAAAAACATAAATATTTGAGATTTAGTACATCCAGGAACATTCTTCTTCCATTATGTAATTTTCAAAAGTTGCTACTAAAATTTGATCACTTAATATTAGCCATCTTTAATAAGCAAGTATTTACATATGCATACTTTTCTAATAATATAAATAGTAATCTATTACACGAAAGAATATATTATGCAGATCTATACATTTCTGTAATATTCACAACAAACACCTAACATCTTTGGCCAAAATCACCTTATAAATTTTTTTAAACAAATTAAATGAAGATGAAATTTATATGCCATGTCCTAATTCTTCCTGTAATAATTTTCAATATAAATTGATGCTTAATAAAATGTACTTTTTCTGAAATCTAATGTAAAAAACTTTTAACTTTTAAGAAAATTTTGTAATAATAACAATTAAGGTATGTAGGAATAATTTAAGAAAAAGAATAGTTCCAAAAGACTTATTTAGAAATATGATGTGCACTTGTTTGAATAAGTGATATAAATGTGAAAATATACACTAATTGTGAAAGATTATGTATTCATATTGAAATGTAAATATTATTGGTTTTAATAAAATTTTGGTTTATAAAGTTAAACTGTAAATATTAGTGAAGATAATAGTTATGATGTAAGTTAGTTATATCTGCTATTTATTCATTAATATGTTGGTATTTTGAAAATTGTAGAAGTAATTACAGTGTTTGTTTAAGATTTCTATTCATGGTGTTTTAGTTATATTTCTATGTCGGACTAATTCCCATGAGATATCATAAAGAAAATCTTAAATAGACAACAACAAAAAAAAAAAAACATCAAAAAACAATTATTGGTACAGTAATGAAATAGCAGATAAATTATTGAAAATCTGCAATCAATCTGCCCAGCGAAAGCTTAAAATACTTGATTTATTTCTATATGACATGCCAAAGTTAGAAAAAAATGAGTATCTTTTATCTGACAAAATAACTTTATCTTTATATAATAAGTTGACCAATATTTACAAGTTTATTTAATAAAAAATATTAACTTAAAAATGAAGTTAAAAAAGAGAAGTTATAAATAAATATAATAAAAATATGCTAAACGTTTTCAAGGATCCATGCCTCATAATCATAGCATTCATAAAAATACATAATAAAATATATACAAAGATATAAAAAATTAGCACATGTTACGTGGACCATGGACGATTTCTTCGATATATCAAAGCAAGTGTCTTTTCTATTTATAGAATTAATATTTCCATTAATATAGAATGCTTCTTTTATTTTCCTCTTATCATCATTTGATTCAGTGCATAAAATTACAGGATTGGAAGGAATAAAATTGTGTCCAGATTTCATGGAATGCTCCAAAAATACAGAAGATATATTGTTGTTCTTCTGAGCTCTCTTGTAAGTGTACATGTGTTGAGCAAGCCTAGTATTAACAGTAGCTTTAGTTTCACCATAATATACAGCAAGACATTTTTCTTGAGGACATGAAATTATATTTATTTATAACTTCTCTTTTTTAACTTCATTTTTAAGTTAATATTTTTTATTTATATTTTACGGGAAGTAATTTATTTTAAGTTTATTTAATGTTTTTTTAAGAAATCTCATTTGGGATTTATCTTCATAATATATTGGGACTTGTTTGTGCCATGAATAGATTTATATTCCTGGAATTAGATATTTAATACACCATAAGATTTACATATGTAAATCATTTGAAGGTGAATAACTTTTCAACTATAGCACAAATAATGTTAAAAACTTGCAGAAACTTTATATCTAAATGTTAACCTGAATAAATCTCACATTGTCTGAAACAATCAAAAACATATAAGGAAAACAAGTTTATACATGTTTAACTGCGCTAACAACTCTTTCAACAAATTTCTGTAATATTTTACATCCTATATTTTTAATATATACTTCAGCAACAAACCTTCAACAAAAGAACTATAATAAATTAATGAAAAAATTTGCTTAGTCTCAGGAATTCTCAATTATTATCAATATATAGTTTCTTGGCAACATCAATGGTTAAGGTTATCAGTGTTTACATGGATATAATCCCATTTCTATTCTTTATTATAATAACAATCCATAGAAATGTTTTAATTCAATATCTATAAAACAAATACGACTAATTCATAATATTAAACTAGCCCTGATTGTAAACAAATATTATGACAATATACATATATAACTAAGCAGCAATACGACTTAGTCTTATATAGTCTAAATTTTAAGCAGACAAAAGAAATAAAAACTTATTTCTTCTACCATCCATATAAACTTACAAAGAGACACAAATCAAGCACTGCAACAATAGGAGTAAATATTTAAATAAGACAAACATGTTATAATGAGAAACATTATTGACTTTCTAACATACTTTTATTAAGTAGATTCTTAGAAATGAGTAAAACTTTTGTGGTGTCCTTTTTTTTAAAATTTTATTATTATGATTTTTACCCTATATCTATTTCTAAATTTCTCCAATAGCTCCCTTCTTTTTCAAGTTGTTTTCATAAGCCAACTTAATTAAAAATTGCCACCAAAGAATTAATGATTTAACTTCATAAGTGCTGTTACTTTAGCACTATGTTTGAAGATCTAAAAAATTTTTGGTAAATTTATTCTCACAACTAATGGCACATAAACATTACGTCTACCAAACAGTTAATATATTATTAATTTCACAAAAGCAACCATTATTCATTTCATATTTTTGTATTATATAAAAAAGTAAATTGATATTAATACGTAACATTCAACTTTTTTTATTTTATCACAGTTACACAACATAATGTAAGCTTTAATAATTAGTGGATATGAGATGATAGTGCTTAATAAATCTCTATCCATTTGAGACCTATCCAATAACCTGAACTTGTTTCTAGTTGGATGTTTAGAATTTAATCTATTATTTACTAAAACAGATGTTAGAGGGCATAGCTGTAGTAAAAGAAAAAAGTATGTTGTTGAAACAGTAATATGTAATTTGGAATCATGTGATAATGTCTTGTGACATTTTATTGCTTTTTAACTCTTATTCAAGTTAGAATGTAAATTAATTAAATTTGTTGACTGTCTTTATGGATTATATCACAATAATATGAAGGCTATAGAAATACTTCATTGAAGAACACTGGGAAGTTTGTAAATATAATAGCTTGATCATAAGATGTTTTTCAAATTACTGAAAGTAATATTGTACAATTCGCTAAGTACAATGTAAGACACCCTGAATAAGCATTTTATGGTAATCTTGAAGATGGCTTTTTAAGCAGAGACAGTCATTATATATGTTACAAAAATTAAAGGTCATTCCACAGAATATGGCAGAACTAGAATTAGTTTTGAAGTTAGAAAGTTTACTGTAATACAAAATAAAAAACAACATGGTAAAATATTGTAACGGCTGTACATTCACATAAAAAAATCCAGAGTTATAGCAAATCATACCAAGGCTGACCAGCATAGAGTGGTATGAACCTCGTTGTCTGATATAGCCCCAATTCCTTTACTAACGCTCAAAGATTTACCACCTTGCGGATGACACATATGAAGCCACAGCAGCATTTTCCTTCATCATGTGTCAGTAGTAGAACATTAGTAAAGCACAAGACTATGAGAAATTGACTTACTAACTAATATAGCTATATAGACAATGTGTGGCTTGGACATAATTATAAAATATGGATTGTGACTCTTAACTAATGATTAACTAATCAATAAAGACTTACTAATGAGCAACATTGAGACATGAAACAAAAGTTAAATTCAAAACTAATTTAATGAAAACTAAATATTAAAATTAATAAATGAAAATAATGATTATAATATGTGGCTATATAGGTTGTCTCACATGCAGGTGATTAAGTTAGGGATACAATTTCACATTTGAGTTTGGGTTCACATGCAAGTGATACTGGGGTTATAATCATTTATAGGTTGCCTAGTTACATGTTGCTTTAATTTACATATACATATGTGACAATTTAAATCACTCACAGGTGACATTAATTATTCTGGTTACAAATTAGTTACACTACCAGATTTATTACAGATACATATATCACTCATAGGTGATAATTTTAATAAGATCATTTACTGTTTATATAGCAATTCCAATCACATGCAGGTGATTGTAGTTTGGATTAAAAATCATTTAATTTACTTTGCTATATATAGATATCACTTGCAGGTGATGAAGAAATTATACGTGTAAAATTACAGTTTCATGAGCCTTAAGATTACTTTATACATCAAGGTTAATTTGCTCATGACCATCTATGCCTAGTTTATGCTATATAATAGTATCTATATCCACTTTAGAGCTAGAAGAAGTGATTATAAACATTGACAAAGAGTATGACATTTTTATTAAGTGCGAATACTTAATATCCTCTATATAGCTTATGTGCCTATGAAATTAGATTTGAATTCAGATCAAAGCTGAAAACACAGTTATTATGGCGGGATGAACTGATGATTGGCAGTCAGACTTCAGATACCATGGCGTATAGAAAATATAAAGTCTGATATAGCCTCTGCATCTCGAGAGTGCCTTTTCATGGATCTCTTACCAAGTAACGGTTCCTTTTCACCGTACTTCTTGCTGTGGAAATAAGAGACCTTTTAGACCGGCGATCGAACAACTAATTAAACTATGGGAGTCTCATGCTCCATTTCTGAGGATGCAGAATGGGGTAGGATAGCCAATCTCCATCTGCAAAAGATAGTTATCTGAACTAAAAGAATAATGGTGTAGCCCTTACACATACGACCATTAAAAATATGCACAGCAACAAATATATATATGCCATAGCGTTTCTTAAAGACACACTTGCACCGCTGACCACACCATTATATATTATAGAAATTCAGATGCTAAACAATAGTTTCCTTCATGAAACTACCATGTATCAGTTCATTAGGTAGCATCTATAATTATGCTATTAAGAAAAACTTAGGAATCTAATTTGTAAAGCTATCTATATAGGGATTTATAACTTTAGGAGGAGTACAGCACATTATTGAGCATTAAGATATAAAGTTATAGCTTTATGCTGTATTTCAATCACTCCAGCTAAACATTAGTTAAATATTATCTCGAAAGCAAATCTATCTTAAAACAGCTGTAAGCTTTTAATTATCTCTTAAACAAGATATTTTATCCCTTTCAAAACAAGTTTCTTTTGCGTTCCCAGACGCTATATTATCTATATTGAAACGGAAATCTTCAATCCCTTTCCGTTTCACCATCAACCTAATGACCTACTCGTCTAAACTAATTTCGAACCTATTTTTAATGTAAAAATGTAATATATAAGTTGAGCGGGAAAACTTTGCTACAATGGCCGCTTGAATGGCATCATCCATTTACATATGAAAACACACTATAATTAGACAGGTTTGATACAATTATAGCGGAGAAATGCTCATAATTTATTATAAAATGTTTTATTAATTTTCAGTCAATTCTTAATTATATTCGCTATTATATTCGTATGTGGATAGATAAGTTAAACATTGGAATGATATATATATATTTAAGTTTAAATAAAGATACCGTAAAACATTTTCTTTAAATTATATTTAACGGTTTTCTGATTTAATGTTTTACATATATAATTGAAACTAAAGTATTTTCTTTAAATTTGCTTTTTTTTTTAATAAACAAATAATATGTAAGAACAAATATGTTAAAAGTTATTTATTTCAGTAAAATAAAAATCATCCATTTGTAATTAAAAATGAGAATTTTGTGTAAACAAGAGATCAATTAGTGACTGCACCCCGGGTAAAAAGTAAAATCTGTTTTCTGATTGATTTTTGTTTGCAACAAAAGACTTTTTCATTAAATCAGAATACCGTTCCTTCTGCTAAGTAATAACACCTGAAAAGGAATTTAATTAATGAAAATGAATCAAATTATATAGTTTATATATATATATTTTCATATGTCATAGCATCGGCCGGGACGCGAACCCACAACTGTCTGCAACCAACTACTTGCTTGCATGGCAGCTGCGATACATTTTTTTAAGGAAATTAAATATAACACCTTGGAGATTTTATCAGTTGTTGTAGAAATTGAATTATATTATTTTGCTTTAATTAAAAGTCAATTGGCCCCGAGGCTTACGAAATTCCAGAAAGGTGTTAAAGTTTAGTAGAAGGATATAAATAGGCCTTATTTTAAGCGGGAAAGAGAGAATCCATCTTACTTTTGAAGAGAATCCATCTTACTTTTGAAGAGAGTCAACAGGAGAAGCTTTATATTTGTTCAACCTTAACATGTCTGGCTAAAGTCAGGCAAAATTTTGCTGCTTTCCCGTGATGGAACGCCTAGTTCAATCCATCAAAATGCCGAAGCAACAACCACACCAAATAAAAGATGTCATAAGCCGCTAAAAGAACTTGCCTTCGTTGCAACACCATTTTTAAATCGTCTCGCAACTGAATAAGAACATGCCATAAGCCACCAAAGAACTCACCTTCGTTCCAGCTCGAATCTATCCAGTCCAGCTATAGAACTGTTATACTATTATTTAAAATAGCAGAGCTCTGTGAATTTCAAAAACAATCATGATTTCTTCAAAAACAGGTTAGCTAACCATATTATCGAAACTTCTTTCTAAATTTTTTTCAAATAATCTTTAAATTCTATAAAATGAAATACTTTTGTAAATTTCTTTATTAATTCAATATTGTAAACTCTTTCTATAAATGAAATACTTTGCTAAATTTCTGTGTTAATTAATGTTTTGCTATATAATTTAATCACTGCAGTTATATTTTGCTTTTCTTTTGCTTATTTTTAATAATTATTAATTATGCCTATGTTTCGAAACGGCGTGCATTTAATTATAGAATATGTTTTTAAACATATAAATTTAACATCTTCGTATTATTATTTATATAGCGTCATTTCGTGCGCTGTTTCGAAACCCAAATTCATATTTTTTCATTTAATAAATTAATTAATATAAATATAAAATGTGGCTTTTCAACCTTTAATTATTATATTACTAAAGATTAAACTAGCCTGGAGTGCAAGCATAAGTATATTTTTTAGTAAAGTATTCGTAAGTCCCTTATTAAATATACTTTTCCCCCTTTTAAAAGTTTATTAGTTATAGATAACTAAAGAGATTGAACGGGATAAAGTAAAGTTTGTATATACATTCCTGTCAGTAGCATATCGTATTTCTCATGCTACAGAAGAGTTGGCTCTTTTGATCAAGCTGATTATCTAGTGTTCATTTAATATATGATCTTTAATTTATAATATCCTTCGGCTTGGCGGATGTGGGATTTATTAATATTTTCTCGTTGTGCTGTTCTTTTTGAGATATATATATAAGATGGAGCCACGGCATTGCCAGCACATCTTCTCTTATGGGTAGTGCAGTAGCGAAGTCTGAGCTACGGGCCAGATTAGCACGTAAGTCCCCCGCCTCTGAACCAAATAAAGGTTCCCCATTAGCAGCATGACGACCGGTTCTTGGGTAAACCGTTGTTTGTCACAAAAACCCTAAAACTATTCTTCCATCCGCAGAGCCACTTTATTATTATATTTTACTTGTGCCTAGCGTATTAGTAAAATCATTATAGCCAACTCTCCCTCCCTAATATGCAGTCTTCGGCGTTAATCCGAAGCAATCTTGAAAACCCGTTCGATCTAAAGCTATCTGGGACACTTTAAAAGCCCATAGTTAATATAAATTTATTATAATTAAGATGGATTATTAAGCTTCACTCCAGACTTGGATTGATTTCACGTACAATAGCCACATGAACTGATGATGAAAGGGCATAACTGGTAAAAGTTAATGTAGTGATTAGTTATATAGTCGGGTATTTGTTTCCATTAAATAATATTGGAGCAATTAAATAATAGCCAACGTATCAATTATTGGCCTAGAGTAATGTTACTTTATAAATAAAATGCCTGCGTGCATTTGCCAACAACAATTGTCAATAAATATATTTTAATTTATCATATATCAGTTTCTGTCTTATTATTAAATCAATCCAATTCACTAATTGCCCATAAGTATTCATTAGTAAAGCCCCTATTATTTAAATATGTTAGATTTTATCTGTGGGATGTCTAGTATTTACGTTGTTTATATATATGTTTAAGTCCATGAGTCTTATTGTTTTCTCCGATTTGCTAGTGGCCGGATGAAGAATTAAATCTCGTGTGCTACCCCTATTATTTAAATATGTTAGATTTTATCTGTGGGATGTCTAGTATTTACGTTGTTTATATATATGTTTAAGTCCATGAGTCTTATTGTTTTCTCCGATTTGCTAGTGGGCCAGATGAAGAATTAAATCTCGTGTGCTACCATTGTTATGTTATCCATTGGGTGTTAGATCTGGTGCTTGGAGGGTGGGTTCGAATCCAGGCTGGTCCCTGACCTAAATCTCAGGCTTGACTGGGTTTGAAGTACATTTTGTGAGTTCCAGCTCATGTTAGATGGATAAGCATGTTTTGACTGGCACAATATGTGTGGAGATGTAATGGCTCTTCACTAAGCATTTAATTAATAGTAAAACTCCATTTTGAACAAATACAGCATAAACTACTACACAAAGGAAAATCATAAAGTTTGGCATAGATTTACTTAGAAAGAAATGTAAGTTTAAAGAGCAGATATCACGTAAGTGAAATCTGAAATTTGGCTCTGTTTTAGTATAGTTTGAAAAGGAAATTGCAACACAATTAGTTTATATCTGATCGACCCAGTTCACGCCAAATTTAAGTTGTGTACAAGAATTAATCAAGGCAAATATTATTATTACATTAAAATATGTAAAAGCAAATATCATTAAGTTAAAATATGTAAAAATAGTCTAGAAACTTAATTATCATTTTAGAATGAAGCATTTAAAACTATACCCAATTTAGAATAAAGCATTTAAAACTATATAGTAACAAAATTTATGATAATTAATTTAAAATCAATCACTTTAAGCAAGTAACAACTAACCAACTTTTAATAACACAGAATAAGGTAAATATGTTGAACTAGATCAATCAGAGATAACCCAGCAAACCAACAAATAAATTAATAAATACATGGAGTACGTAAATCAATAAATAAGATATCAACTCAGTATAAAAATCAAATCAGTTATTAACCCAAATCAGGCAAGATTTTAAGATGAAGACAAAAGAAATCAAAATTACATTTTAGTAGTGATCTTAAAGTACATTATTGCTATGGCCATAGGTTAGATTTAGCTAGCTTTAGGAACTATCACATTTTAGTTGAATTATTAATTTTAAGTAGAGGAAGGTTTTTACCAGCTCTTCTATCCACTGGCACTTGTTTCATGTTGAAAGGCTCTGTCAATGGGCAAATTCTTCTTACGGTTCTCCTCTTGCTGCTCTCTGCATGGTAGACTTCCCGGATTAGGAAGGCAAGAAAAATGCCTTCTACTCAGACTGCATTATAATTAACAAATTTTAAAACATAAGTTGTCAACGAATTGACTTGAATTAATGTTCAAATAAATCCAAAATGGCTGCAGAGGCTTATATTATCAGCTTACGCCCCTCTTCTCGGTCATAGTAAGTTTTTAGATTTGTTTTGCTAATTTTCTTGCTGTATTCCCAGAATCGTGGAATAACGCTGTTTTTATTTCTTACAGCTGAGTTTTACAGCTGGTCATGCACGATTTCTTTTTAATTACTCAGGATAATTTATTCTACAACTTAGTGCTACTTTTAATTTTTTAATTAGGTCACACTACAGTGAGAAAGATTAAATTTTATAATACCATTTTTTTTTCGAAAACAAATCTACAGATGGAAAACATCTGGTTATATATGTAACTCGATTAATTTAATTTAGCAATATATGCAGAACTATATAATTTCAAATATTACTTTTTTAGAATAAATATTTTAAATAAAGAAATTTATAATGTTTTAAATCTGTTAATATTATTCTGTCCTGCATATATGTAGTTTCTTGTTACACATACAACACATTTTTCATTAATTTACTCCTAGAAATATATATGTGTGTATATATGGGTTTTTACATATACAGGTACCATTTTTCTACTGTGTGCTAAGATATACACACACATACATAACTAATACTTTTATGTTTAAATTTAGCCTGATTTTAATACAATTTTAACCTGATATACGAGGATTTGGTGATAGTTACATATATAGAAATACTACTATAGTATATAGTAGGTGAAACAGTATGATTGTCAAAGCTGACTGTTTCAATATCAAGTAATAAACAATGTACCAGAATGCTCTATATGTGGATATAATTATGATTCACAAATTGGTTAGTTTAATCATCGCAAAATTTATCTTTAGCGTATTATTTTATTACATTTTGTTTTAAAAGTGTTAAAATTATTCCATCCAGAACTTTGTCATGGTTCACTCTTGATAAATGTAATAATGATTATCGCTAACTATTTATTAAATTAGAAATTATCTCTAGGCCAGATATAAATTTAAATCTTAGTTAACGATTAATATAAATTTCATTTCTTTTAAAATGAAACATACACACATGAAGTATTTTTTTTTTTTTAGCCACAGTCTAATACAGATGTTCCTAATAGCTACCACATGACACATTCTTGGATCACATGAATGAAGACACTATTTTTTTCTTTTGATGTTTACATAGTCATACAAGTTTGCATGTGATTACTGGAGATGATATTAAGATATAAAACTGAAGGATTTCATATCTGCATTTTTGAAATTATTCTTTAAGTGACTTAATTAAAAAGATTTTTATAAGTTTTAATATAGGGTATATGAGCACATACTTTCACATGACCCACCACTCTCCACTCTATCTAATAACACTGATACACTTAAACACATATATGTTGAAAAGATAAATAATCACCAATATACGTATTTCATACTAAACCAGCAACCATCAGTTGGTCCAGATTATCATTTCTACACATATATACTATGTGCTCAGATATATATATTAAGATAGACAATTTTCATACTTTAATGGACAGGCTTCAATCTACTCCACACTCCAACTCTTCAACCATCCATCCAATTGAAAATCTGATGATGAAACGCTCAAAGGCCACCCTGATGCCGAGATTCTTGTCGCACCCATGTTAATCTAAAGTCAATCTGAACCCCACATGTACAGGACATAATCCAATTAATATATATGCAAGGATGGGCAGACATCTCTATAATGTAATAACTGAAACACAGGCTTATTATATACCTGTGTCTATATATATGTAATATATGGTATATGAGTACAGACTTTTACACGACCCACCACTCTCCACTCTACCTAATAACACTGATACACTTAAATACATATATGTTGAAAAGATAATCACCAATATATGTATTTCATGCTAAACCAGCAATCATCAGTTGGTCCAGATTATCATCTCTACACATATATACTTGTAAGTGCTCAGATATATATTAAGATAGACACATGTATATAATAAGCCTGTGTTTCAGTTATTACATTATAGAGATGTCTGCCCATCCTTGCATATGTATTAATTGGATTATGTCCTGTACATGTGGTGTTCAGATTGACTTTAGATCAACATGAGTGTGCCAAGAATTTCGGCCTCAGGGTGGCCTTTGAGCGTTCTATCATCAGATTTTCAAGTAGATGGACGGTTGAAGAGTTGGAGTGTGGAGTAGATTGAAGCCTGTCCATTAAAGTATGAAGATTGTCTATCTTAATATATATATCTGACCACTTATAGTATATATGGGTAGAGATGATAATCTGGACCAACTGATGATTGCTGGTTTAGCATGAAATATGTAAATTGGTGATTATTTATCTTTTCAACATATATGTGTTTAAGTGTATCAGTGTTATTAGATAGAGTGGAGAGTGGTGGGTCGTGTGAAAGTCTGTGCTCATATACCCTATATTACATATTTATAGACACAGGTATATAATAAGCCTGTGTTTCAGTTATAATTTTTAATAACCTTTATTACCAAATATGTGTGTGCGCGCATACGTTAAACAAGTATAGTTGTAAAGGTACAAATACCATTGTAATTATGCTGCAGTTAAATAGTTGGCCAAAAATAAATAAACTTTTTTTGTTTTAAATACAAAAGAAAAAATTTCAAATTGTGTTTTAAGGCAACTATTTAGTAGCAAACCTCATGATGCGTGTTATCTCCTGGCGGTGAAATCAAGAGTGAAAGATTTCCGTGACAGTACTTATTCCGCAAGGTCTTATCTTTTCAGTAGTCGATTTCATAAATTATCTTGTTTCATAAACTGTGGAATAATTTTATAATAAAGTTATTACTAGTGAAGTGTAATAGGTTAAATTATTAGTTAATTGTAGTATATATGTCTCGTTCAAAGTCCCTTTAATGAGGGCGGATGTGGAATTTGGCGTTTTTACTGCGCAGTATCCCATTTACTATCTTTTACGTATACTTACGTATTCATATAACAGTTATATATCAAGAACAGCTCTCTATTTTAAAGGTCATCAGTTGTAATTAAGTCATCTGTTAATATGACAGGTTAGTGCATTTAAAGTATAAGCCCCAGATACGTATTAGTGTTTGTCTTCATCATTATGGATCGTAATTCAAAGCTGGGAACAATACAGTTATGCACCAACAATCAGTTTTAACTCCATTTTAATATTCAAACTACCAGTCTGAATCTCATAATATACTATAATTTTGCTTATAAGCCAAACGTCTTGAGCAGTTATAATCTAATTCTGGATAACAACTATTTTAGTAATCCAATATTTTTTCTAACTGTAGATACCTTCTTCTGCTGGACATGAATTTAATAACAAAAAATCACTTTTATTTGACAGTTCTTAAATACAATTTCATTCATAATAAGCTTACGCAGTTAGTGATCTCAAGTCACAAATATACAGTTATATGCTTAGTTTGAATTAGTGGTATAGTATCGACTCTGGAGTATAAGATTCTCAAATTGATTTCAGTTGTAGCATTTCCTACTGTTAAACTTTTTACGAATTCCTGTAAATAAACTCATTGAATTATTTATTTATTTATTAGCAAAAATTGGCATAAATTCAAAACACTAGTTATTTTGCATTTCACTCTTTTAACAAAAATAGAGTTAGATGTGATTGGAGCTGACCAAAGATGGACTGGGTTCAAAACACTATGAGTATTGAATTTTAGGTTTTTGGATTTAAACAGAAAAATTTAATTATATATGATGGAAATTATATATAATTAAATATTTTCTTGGAAACTCCAACAAAATAACTATAATAGGTTAATGACAAAACCAGTTTAGTCTTAGTGATTATCAATTAGTCATTAAAGGCTAAAGGTTAACTCCATTTATACTGATATTATGTCCTTATATATATATATATATATAACAATTATTAAGTTAAAATATATTACATTAAATAGATGTTAAAAAGTAAATGCTATTACAGTAAATGAGACACACTCCCTCTAGTCATCCAATAATATGATAATAAGAAAGTGTAACTATTTTCAAATTGGTTCTCTTTACATATTAAGATGACCTGAACAACCACAGAAGGTGGTGTGAGAATGATTTTTATATAACAATGTAAAGAAATTATTTCCTGTTTTTAAACATCACAACAAACCTTTATATAATAAATGTGTAACAAAAACAATTACTAAATGAAATATATAACAGCAAATAGATTGTTTAAATAGTAAATATTATTATAGTAACTGAGATTTATTCCCTCTAGTCATACAACACTATGCTTAAGAATTATTGACACATCTCCTTCTGTAGTTGGTCAGAACTATCTTCTTGTTATATAAAAAGAGCCAATTTGATAGTGGGTGCTGTTTTCTTATTACCATATTGTCAAATGAGTAGAGGGAGAATGCCTATTAACTATAAGAGCATTTATTGCCTAGACAACCTATTTAACATTATAATATATATTGTGACCTTCTAAATGGGTACAAGAATCAAATTTTATGTAGATAGCACTGTATCAGTAATACCTAACTGCGTTTAGCTAAAACAAGTGAAATAACATGGAATTTTTAATATTTTTTTATATTAATAATCCATAACCTTGTTTAGAAAGTTACTTACAGATATTATTTAGAAGTTTTAAGACATTTAGTATTTCTTTGATGGAATTTAATGATAGAAGGGGGGTGGCTTTTCACAGAAACTGTTAGTGTATAGGTTGAGTTGATACATATTTATCTTATTTGTCTGTAAGACAGTGGTTGATATTTATTTAGAGACTTTCTGGATTATTTGCTCATTGATACTCCAGTCCATAACATGGTTAGTACAGTATATTTGACTCATGGTCATATAGGCTTCTGTTTTGATCAGATTGGTTTAATACTTTAAGTGCAGCATATGTGTGTGCATGTATGTTTGTGCCATCTTACAATTTCATCTTTCACTCATGTATTTGGTTTTGATACAGAATATGTTTTACAGTGAAGAATTTAAATTTATAATAAATATCTTTGATAACCAATTTAAACACATTTTAAGTGATTAAGGGGTAGATGGATCAATGGATTGTTAGGCAGACTGAATACACTATCAATTATTTTATTTACTAGGTGATTATTTTTGTATTATTGCATTTTAAAAGTGTAAAGAATATTTTTATTCAATTTGATTTAATATAGTTTGAAGGTCAGAATAATTTTTTTATTCTCTCCAAGAGAGAAAAGATTTATTGAATATTTCCAGCCAATTATCTTAGTGTAAAAGATGGGTTTGAGCTTCTTGAAGTTGACCTTTGGGGGGAGTAACCTCTTGATTGGTGGAAGAAATGGATATCTAAGCAATAGTAACAAAAAAACAGATATACAAATCTGCTTTAATACAATCCTCTCTCTCTCTATGTTGTTCTCCTTCCGAATTAGATAGTTAATACTCAATTTAAATTCAAAAGTATGACTTTTCTTTAAGTACTATTTGTCTTATAAGAAACTAGTTAAAATATTTTTTTTGGAATATAAAGAAAAGGATGAGAACGTAATCAACTTCAAACAAGGTGCACCCTATGTTTTCAATTAACTAACTTTAGATTTAATATCATCATTTAAAATGCATACATGTGTCTATAACTCAAGTTTAACTTACCTAACCTTGATCTTTAGTGTTAATAAAAAAATGGAATTGTGTAATTTTGCTATTTTATGGAAGAAATTATGCTGAACTTTTTAACAAAACATTTCATAAATTCTAGATTAAAAAATTCTTCTGGCTATAGAAAAGTAAAACTCAAATGGAAGGATGTGTGTGTCTAACTTAGTGTAACATGCCATAACTTATTATTGGACAAGAATTTAATATAACCATTCATATCTTCTAGGAATAAGGAATCAAATGCATGACTTATATAAAATTAATGGATAACTAACCTCTATTAAATGTGCTTATAACTTAATGTGAGTGGAAGAGCATGAATATTACATGTGTACATTTTCTTATTGTTCTCCTCGTTGATACTTAACATATCACTAAATTATATTGTCATTTAAATAATTATGTAGACTTAAGTGAACATCATAAATTAATTAACTCTTCATCTAATGGATGGTCTTTGATAAAGTGTTATGAATTCATTGATAAATGTAATTATAGTCAATGTTAATTGGTGGAAAACTTATGCTCCTTTTGAAATTTGCAAGAATGATGCTGAATTATAAAATGGTAAAACCACCAGGTAATTAACCGATAAAATATTACTAGAAATCTGCAGCAGAAAACGTAATTTGTCATTATGAAAAGAAAATATGTCAAATACTTCACATGCTATATTGTCAGTAATTTTAATTAGTTATTTGATAAGAACTTTGGAAACTGATCTTCAATTGGATCCAAAATATGTATTGGTCATTCTGTGGGAATTTGTCTATATGTCTACTAATGTCGATTCATTTGTAATTATTATCATTATATTTGTATATGTCTAAGAGGCATTATTTACAGACTGTACAAATGAACGTTTATTTTCCAGGTAAAGAAGATTTAATAATTTCTTTTGTTGTTAGTGTATGGTAGATAGGTAGATCTATTCATTTATCTTTAGGTGGTTTTCTTTTATTATTATTTTTTGCTCCAAGATTGTCTTGGATACATATAATATGAGAAGTATTATACTGGATAGTTGATTTTTTATGTATATGTATTCTATACACTTGTGTTAGCAGTATAATTATTTATTTGCTATTATGAATCTAGAAGCTAATTTAAAAAGGAGTAAATGCATAAAAATATTGGTTTATCTTTGCATTGTTAGAGATGATGAAGTCTGTTTAATAACAATTGTTATATCTAAAATTTTGAAGCATTTATAATTTGTCATGAATTAAAGATTTATTTTCGATTTATTGGTTAATGTTGGTGTAATATCTACATATTGAACATGATTTGAAATTAGTTTGTGTGTGTTACACTTATGTGTTCCTGTTTTGTTCAATTCATTTATATAATTGTCAAATTTATAGTCACTTGATTTGTATTTTTCCTGATCATTTTCATATGATGTAATATGTCAAAAGAACTGAAAGAATTAGGAATTTATCTATGAGCAAATTTATTTTTTTTATGTTTAGAATGAAATATGTTAAGAAGCTATGAGGAAAGAAAATGTTAAGGATATATATTATATTGTCAGGGATTGAGAGAACTCTCCCTTAGTTTATTTAAATACTTATCATGAGTGGATTATATTTCCTAGATTAAGCATTTGTGCATTATCATGATTATACTATATGAAGTGAAGTAGGGTATTTCCCTTGTTTTCTGTGATGAGACTAAATCCATACCAATATAGAACCTCTGAGTAAGGTTAAGAAGTCACTATATTTTGTCATTTAGATTAGTAGAATTAAGGTCTTGTCCCTCATGTGTCATTTTGGGATGTTGTCACCATATAGTCATAGCTAAGTGTAATATAGTTTGGTAATTAAAGTAAATGGTAGGATTAATTTCTTTTATGGAACATCTAAAGCAGAAGTAGTGTCATTGGTTGGTCTATGTCAATATCCATATTATGAAATTTCAACTCTTAATTTCATAAGCAAACCAATGACATGTAGCTATGTTGATTATATTATAACAGGTGGTATAATGCAGAAGCACACAGAAAATACTATTGATTCTAGAGAGATGGAAGAAATTTATCACTGGATTTGTAAGTCTTGGATAGTATTTCAAATCAAATCATACTAACTTAATTTAAATTGTAAATCATCAATTCCTCAAAATGATTCATCCTCATCCTGAATGAGTAAACAAACAAAAAAGGAAAAAGAAAGTGTAGCTAGTTAATAGAATTGTTTAAGTGACTCATAAAGGTCAGTGTGGCCTCTCTAACTCATATGTTTAGCCCCATATTGCATTGTTTAATTATCCCAGTGTTGGTTTGATTGACAAAGGATATTCGAATTGGCTGATAGCATGTATATATGTGAAGTAAGGATGTAAAGATATTACTTCATTTTGTCAGTTTGTGTTACAGGACTATGCAATAAAATAAAGTTGTGAGTTCTGGAATATAAAAGAGAAAAGAGAAGAAAAATATAAATATCAGATATCAAGTCCTGCAAGATATATTTGTAAATTTAGAAGTTATAATTGATGAATTTAGTCAATAAACTCTGAAACTCTGATCCTAATATAAACTGATTGTATTTATTTTGGTTACATGATGTAATAAATGTTTCATTTATTTTAAACTTTGTCAAGAGTTGTTTTTTTACATGCATTTCTATTCTCAGTTTCCACACCTGCAAATCCAATATGTTATGATTGCACCATTTCATGAATTTAATAATGAACATGTTCAGATCTGGTGATAATATTTTTTGATCCAGACATTATATGAAATGCTTAATTGTTTGATGCACTTCTGGAAAAGTTTATGTACCTAGTTATTCTTTGGATAATGATTTGAAATAAAAAGGTACCCTATTTTTTTCATTGTCTAAATGCTATCTCATTAGAACAATACCCAATTTTATGTTGTTATCTTTTATGATGGTAATTTCTAATTATTATATAGTATTAATTTTTATATAAATTACATATAATGAGAAATTATTTTATATAGCGTTATGTTTTTTATGTAATAGTAATATTAATGATTAAGCCAATGCACATACGCTTTAAAGATAAATTATAAATGAATACTCAATTTTTCCAGACACGAGATATGGTATTTTAGAAATAATGGAATGAATACACCCATTCTTTCGACCCAAACATTTATGTATGGACAAATCTTAAGTGATCGTGTAACATCTTCATGGTCTTATTTCCACACCCTTAAGATTTGCCCATACATAAACATTTGGGTCGATCAATTGGGTGGATTTATTCCATTCTTTCTAAAATACTATATCTAATGTCTGGAAAAATTGAGTATTCATTTATAATTTATCTTTAAAGTGCATGCGCATTGGCTTAATCACTAATATTACTATTAATTAAATTATATAATAAAACCCTGAGATATTTCCTTATTGTTTCAAAGTAGATATTGATATAGTCATTTGCTTTAGACTTATCATATAGTACAAGTTTATTAGTGCTATATCTTCATTTCATTTCATTTAAACTTATTATACAGTAAAAGTTGATTAGTGATATATTTTTGTTTTATTTGATTTAAATAGTTAATAAAAAAAGTAAAAAAAGTTTATCTTGTATCAATTTTTTTCAAATATTTGAAATTTTTTATTAGTCATACTTTATTTTCTTATTTATTTTTTATGCGAATTTTAAAATAATTTTACTTTGTTGCTTTGATTTTATGCAATTTCTGAAAATTAAGGAACCTATCCCACATTTTTCACTGTAAGTTAAGTCTATTTTTGTGTGATTTTTTTAATGTGGGTTTTCTGTGGAACCACCTACTGCATAAAAAGAGACCCAGGCATATTTTATTTTAAAAAAAAAGGTATGATAGTTAGTTTTATTTCTTATTTTTTTGCCTCAGGGAAAGCAAGAGTGAACACACATTCATTAAAATATATATAAATATGTCACTTTAATTTATTATTAATACCTATATTACTATTGTTTTAAAATATTTTTTATACTATAACCTTGATTTATATTACTGTTATAAATATAAAAAAGCACTTGTATTATATATACAGGTGGAGACCAAATATAACCCAAACCATTCTTTGGTATGTATGCCTGTTGTCGTACATGCTTCTGCTTCTACATACAGTTTAAAGGGACATTTTTGCATCAATTGACCCAATGACATTACTATGTAAAATTAAGATTCAACATAGCACATTTTTTTGCAAAGTGTGTTAGATGTATTTGTTGATATATTTGTGATGGGTTAAAAGTTGGAATCATGGTAAGTTCTATTTTTTTTTAGTAAAATCAGCAAATAATATTTACTAAGGCAATAAACCTCAAGAATGTGTGCTTGAAAATGTGAAGGCAGGGATCTCTACAGGTCTTAACCACAAGCTTACACCTTGGAAGAAAAGGACATGGTTGCAATGCTTGAAACTGATTACATTAAACTATTCTGGGATAACATAAGTTTAGAAATGGTTTAATAAAATTTCCAAAGGCACCCCATCCCAAAAAGGGGGATGAGTTATGTCCAGTGATAAAACAATGATAATTTTTTGGATGCAAATAGTATTTTTCTCTCAAAATTTGTTTGCAGCAGTCATACATTTTATGGAAATTTATGAAATGTTTGTGTAATGTGGTAAAATGTAAATATCTCATTTTGTGGAAAAGTGAGGAGTGCAAGCTTTACCATAACAATGCCTCTGTATATTCTTGGGTGTCAAATAATTTTTAATAAATTATGTATGACCCAGCTTATCTGTTAGTCATATTTGCTCAATCTCTAATGTTATGAATTCTTTTTATTCTCTGAAATGAAGACATGCCTCAAAAAAATTTTTCTTTGCAGACTTAGAAGTGGTTAAAGAAGAAAATGGTGAGGCATTAACCTTTCAATGTGTGTCTCCAACTGTAGCTGTAATCGGCTTTAAGTCATTCTAAAACCGGCAATTTTTGTTATCATAGTGAATTTACGCTCATTTTAAAGCTTAAAAATTATTGTAAGATGCTGCCCTCTCTAGAATTATTTTACAAATAAAAAATGAATATTTAAATTTGAAGCAAATCCATTTACTTCTATTTCTAATCATGACTCAATCCTTTTTTTCTTTTCAAAATATACATTATAGAATTATATGGTTAAATTTGAAGCTACAACAATAGGAGAAGGTGGGCTTTCCAAGATTCTGATTGGTTGTTTCTCATTTTGAACAGAAGGGAATGATTGTCAACAATTTTGACAGCTCCAGGTTCTTTGTTTTAATTTTCAAAATGAAAATGAAAGTTTTAGAGTATTTTTTTTTACATATTATAAATTATTTTGATAAAACATGCTGAAAATATAATTATTTTAGAAGAATAGTTAAGATTTTACTAAAAATTCTTTACTTTTAGATGAAAGTAAATTGTGAAAGAAATCAATGATGTCTGCAGCATTTTCTAATAGATTACAAACATTCTTTTTAGGTTCTCTGCTATATAATATTTTTATAATTATAAATATAAACATATTTTTTTAAAAAAAAACTCTTGTTCACTTTCATAATCTGATAAATTATTAATCTGCTTTTTAGAAAGTAAACTAAAATGAATATTATATTAAAAGACAAATATATTTTACTGCTGATTTTGTAATTAACTAATCAAAAGTTTAGAGTTTTAACTCACTTGCCCAACCAGAATTTTTGACAGGGGAAAGATTAAAAGGCTAATAAGTATTTCCATTCTACTTCAAAAAATGAAAAACATATTTAACCTGTTGTATTGTATTAAATGGATAGTACATTTAAGTACATTAAATTTATAACACTTAAAAAGAAATAAACCATTTTTAATATAAAATTCCAGTTATTTTGGGCATCTCCCACTATATGTGGGCATTGGAAAATATTATTGAATTTGTAGTTCAATAAACAATTTATGTTATTCTAATCATTGTTATTAAATGGGCTTTGATAAATGAAAAGTGAATTATGCAAGTTAAATAAAAATAATCTGTTATGAGTCTGACAACAAAATAATTCTGAATAACATTTTAGAATGAGAATGTTTTGTGATGTGATTTTAATCATTGTTTATCAATAAAACTTGTGAGCTATTATACACTATATACTTTGATTGTGAATCAGCTTTGAACAATATATAAAGCAGTTTGTGGCTATACTGTCTAAAAAAATTAAAATTCAGCTAGTAAAAAGCAACAACAAAAAAATTAATAATATAAGAGTTAATGTAGCAAGATAGTAAATGAGAGTATCAATCTAAAAATGAAAAACACTTCCGATTAATGAAGATTTTGTTTCAAATATAAAATTTATATATAGTTTTGTTTCTTGAAATCATATAGTTTCTTAAGAATCTTGATAGTAGTTCTGATATTTTTTGGTGGAGAGTGTCAGGTATTTAAAAAATTGATATTATAACTAGTACACATGCCATTAAGTAAAAATGCCGATAATCATGCATGCAATTTTAATAAAATAACATATTCAACTTCCTAGTGTTTATGTAACCTGGATGATGTTATTTATATCTGTTGCCTAAATCTCTATTTTAATATATTAAAATAGTATATTCTTTTGGAATATATTTCATTGTTATATAAATTAAATAAATGTATAGAAAGAAATTTTATTAATTTAAAAGTGTGATGTCATGAATATTTTAAAATAGGCAGTTGTTATTATTATTATTTGAAAGATATTATATACTCTTTTTTATAAATAAAAATGGATCTTATTCAATGATTATTTAAAAATTAATTAAAATAGTAATTTTAAAAAAATGACAATTATTTGTTAAATGTACTTTTAATTAGACTACAGCATTATTTACTGTTCTATTGGCAAATAACCAAGAATGATTTATCAAGAAAACAGTTTTGATTATAAAATGATTGATTGCTGAATTTTACAAAGAAAAACATTGGATTTTAAACTCTCAAAATGAATTTATAAATAAATAGTTTTTCTCCCAAGAATTTGGAATCCAAGACTTATATGGATAATCTACTTCTTCATGTTGTTATTTATCATAAATAGAATTACTTAATAATCATTGACTGCTGCAAAAATCACGATTTCTTTCTACATCTTTGTTTAGACATATCTTCTATATTTCAAATGAAGTGTCATTATAGTGGAAGGGATCATCTGCTATATCATACATTTGAATAACATTAATGGTACATAAGTTAAAACTACAAAACAATTTATAAATCACTATTAAATATTTATTTATTTATAATAAATTGTATTTGACTTAAATATCCTGCTAAAATTAATTATTTATAAATTGTCAAATCTTAAATAATGAATTGATCACGATGTGCGTAATTATCAAAACTATATACAAGTAATATTTTCAAAAGATTTTAAATATAATGATCAAAAGTAATACATATGTAATAAATGATAGTTTATTTTATTTATAGATGTCACATTTTAATACAGATTATGAAATATATAATCTGTTTTATTTAATTATATTTATAATTTAAAATAATGATTGTTGAAATAGTAATAAATATTATATATATATCACTAGATGGAGCTTTACCAATAACCCACTATCAAGTTTTGTTTACATAAACGCTATTAAATGCAAGCTATTAGCAAGTTACAAAATTTATAATTTGTTTTGTTTATATATATATGGGATTTGATTGGTTTAGCTTGATATTATTTGTTAGTTCCAGTTAGAAATTCCAATTACTTCATTTTGTAATGATTTCATTTGTGTAGTGAATACTTTTTTAAGTATAGATAATGCTTGAATCTTTATAAATAATACAGCAACAATAAAGAACTACTATTTAAATATTTTATATATGAAGTTGTCAGATTAGTTATTTTTATGCTGTTTCTTAGAATATTGTAGTAGAGAGTTAAGCTAATATAAAACAAGCTTTTCACCCATTCCTTAATTTTATAGCTCTCAGTTTATGGGTTACTGTGATACTAGGTTTTGAGATAAGGATAGCTTGGGGTTGTTTTGGCAATGTCTCAGATTGTTGATGTACATGTGTTTGTTAGATATTGGTAATTATTACAATGGCATTATTGTTACTTTATTTTTTAATTAAATTCTTTTCTTTAATAATTTATTATCTAGTTGTTTATTATTATTATTATTATTATTATTATTATTATTATTATTATTATTATTATTATTATTATTATTATTATTATTATTATTATTATTATTATTATTATTATTATTATTATTATTATTATTATTATTATTATTATTATTATTATTATTATTATTATTATTATTATTATTATTATTATTATTATTATTATTATTATTATTATTATTATTATTATTATTATTATTATTATTATTATTATTATTATTATTATTATTATTATTATTATTATTATAAAAAAATGTTGATATGCCAGAGTAATAGGTGTCCAAATGCAACTCATGCTGGGTAAACTTGTTTTTTTTTATTTTAAGATTTATTATTAGGTGGAATAGTTTCATTTTGTAATTCATAACTTTCCAATATTTGCTTCTAAGTGTGACTTTACTATTAAACTTAACATCTTTCTTTGGTATTTTCTTATATTAATTATCAATATTAAATTACAATTGGTTATTGGAAAGAAGTCTAGATTTATTATCTAGTGGTGCCTTCTAGAAAAGTTACATATGGAACTATTTATCCATTACAGTAATATATATATTTAGCTTGCATATTTCTACTTTTTTAAATAATTTATATGTGTCTGTGTACTTTTATAAAAAATATATAATAATACTAAATATTTATTAAAGTTTAATGTCTCCGATTAAATAATAAAATATAAGATTGGCAATTTCTTATGAGTGTATTCTGAAGTTCTTGAATTTCATTCCTCCATTTTTTTTTACTCAAATTTTAATTTTCTAAATGGTAAACTCTGTAAAGAAATTCTAGTGCATGCTTGTCGAACCATTAATCATTACTAACAAAGAATTCTGCTCTTCCATTTTTATATCTTGTCAAAGAAATTACCGGCATCTGTTAAACTGTCAGTCGGGGCATTCAATGCACACATCCTCGGGATAGATGTTTTTCCAGTTAGTTTCGTTTAACGATAGAATCCTAAATAAATTCAAAGATAAAACTGTCATTGGAGAAATCATTAAAATTTACCAGCTTTAGAAATGTATAGATTTAGCTAATATATAAAATCAAAGTGCTTCAAAAAACTTCTTATAAATCTATATATACTCGAAAAATGCATAATTGACTTTCAACTTATTTTACTGCAACAATAATAATTAAAATATCATTATTATTGCATTCAATTTAATACTTATAAAAGACTCCATTGTTTTATGTCGGCGCTTATTAAAATCAATGTTGTACCTTTAAATGAGTTATCAGATTAATTTATGTAAATATGCGTGTGCATTTAATTAATCATACGGTCATTTCATGGAAAGTCAACCATGTTTGAATGATAAATTTATTCCAGTAGTTAGACAAAAAATTGTCTCCTTCCTTAATTGGAAATTTATTTACGGACGTTTAGCACCTTGTGAAAAACAATTTCCTTATGAGCTATCTGCACAGTGAAATTGGTTTTGGAAAGAAAAAAAGAAACTAATGCGATGCCTGCAATTGATATTGAAGAAAAGAAAAATGTAAATAATCAAATAATGGAATATGGACGAAATTTAAGATGCATATAATGCTACATTACCGTTACCTATCACTTCAATTTTGTGTACATTGTCAAGCATTGGTGGTCGAGAAGTCAGCACAGCTGCCTTAAATGCAGTTGTCCCGGGTTAGCGGGTTCGCTTCCCGGCCGATGCTATGACACATGAGAAAAAAATGTATGTACATATTAGATATTACCTGATTTGTCGAAAGCAGTGCTAAGCTGTTGTTTATTGTTAATCTTTCCTTTATAGCGAACTGCTCCTATTTATAGAATTATTATTATTACATTTTGGTTTACATATATCATATTTTTGATGCTAATTTCTCCACATAAACACATTCATGATTATTAATGTATAATTAAAAAAAAACAGAAATATAAATTTTAAATGACATTTAAAGGTTAGACCTGAACTTAGAATAATGTCTAGTTTAATAAATATTAAGTAATAATTTTTAATGAATTTATCAAAAGTGGTGAGCAGAATGTTTGCTATTTGCAAACGCAACTGTAATAATTTAATATTGATAAATGCTGAAAAAAAGTTGAAGATAGGTGTAAGAGATTGTGACCTTTGTCAGGAATCTTGGCTGCGATCTATCTTTTTAGATGTATGTGTGTTAGCATGGAATTTGTAAGTATATCTTAAAACATATAAATATGTCTCATCTTCATTTTCAAACATTATCAAACCTATTGCACAAATAGTCAACTACGATCCATTTTTTTCTTCTCTGCATAAACTTTACAAAGCCTCTTAAGTGCTCGATTGGAAATACGTCTTGGGATTTTTCTTGGGGGTTCTATATAATTAATTACCTAATAATTAGATATCTAAAAATATATTATCTGGAAATGTAATAAAAGCCTTAAACTTACTTAGAAATATTAAAAAAAACAATTAAAATTTTATTCAAATTTAACTCCTGGTATAAGTAAGATTTTGAAGAAATTTTAAGACTAAGTTATGATTGAAATAGACTGGATTAAAGAGTGAGGAAAATTAGAAACCACTATTGCCGATATGCAAATTTATTAATGACTTAGTCATACTATTCTATTGCATTGGTTACTGAAACTGAATTGGGTAATAAAGAATTTACTTTGAATTACTATAGCATAAAAATGCATACTATGACTATAAAATATACTCTATAACAAACACGAAGACACCATGATTTTTTATTCTTTTTGTTGAATAGTTTATTTTATAATTATAGCCTACAAACATTATTATTAAATTTTTGTTCTGTAAATTTTAAAAGTAATTTGTTTTTATTCTAAAAAATATTTTCGAGCTGATATACACTGTACAAATCTAGAATGTTTGATAATTATACTCAAGGCTCAGTGCTCATTAGTGAAAAGATGATTGGTTCCTTCTCCAAGCTGCCTACAGAGTTATCTCTGAATCAAAGCATCTGTTACGTAGCACTGTGTTTTGTATTTATCATGAAAATTTTAAGATGTTAATGAGTCTGGATTATAAGCAATGATATTAAATGTGACAGTGCACTTTGTATCAGTAACCCACGATGGAACCACATGCTGAGATTAAACATTATTTTTTTAAGTTGGGAAATCTGCTACTGAAATTCTGAAATAATTTATTCTGTGTATAACAGTAAAGTCATAAGATGAAAGGATGGCTCTCAAATAGTTTACAAGAATTTGTAACAGCAGACAGAGCATTGATGATAAGCTATGAGAATATGAAACACATCATCACGTTATATCTTAAGTAAAGATCCAACATGTTTAGATTGAAAATATTTATGTTTTTTACTTTGGATTAATAACTTGGTAATAAAATAGATATGTAAATTATGACTGATAAAAGAAAGGTGCATTGGTCCTAAAGATCAAAATGCCTTTTTCCAAAATCCAAAGTTTTTCATTAAAGAAAGCCATAAGCTGTAAATTGGTCTGAGAATCTTGTATAGAACAATACTATATAACACTATCATTTGTAATGTATTAGTTACTACAACTTACACTCGGTGGCATAATGGTGGTGAAGGAAGGAAGGGCAGGCTGCTGAAACAGAAATCTATAAGCTGGAGTTAGATGATAACATCATGTGACATTTTTTTTCTATTAAGGGATGTGCTATGGTAAAATGCTTAATGGGTTGATCATTAATGTTGCAAAAGTAAATGTAATATCAGTAATAGTAGCAGTAGAAAATATGTTATAGATACTGATAGCAATAATAGCAAATTTTAAATATTTTTAATATAGCTAAATGGAATGTATAAATGTAATTCGACAGGAACATTTCAAGACCTGAACATAGAGAGGGATCATATCAAAGATAGTGTCAAAATTCAAATGAATTTACTGTTTTTAGTGAAATTAACATTACAGAGCAAATTTCACATGATAGGTGGATAACTCCAATATATTTTTTCTTTGAAAGGACGAAGCTGCTTTATTAATTAGGTGATTTAACTTGGTATCTTTTATTTTGAAAGTTTGAATATTGAAAAGCTAACAATAATATTCAAATATGTTTGTGCAGTAGTAATATCTATGTCCATACTATCAATGATTGTACTCTAACAGAAAGACACAAAGTTAAAAGACAGAAATCTTGTTGGATATAATTATTGTAGCAATTTTTTAAGAGAGTAAATACCTACCTGAAAACTTCATTGCACATATTGGTAAAAATGGAGAATATTGTCCAAACTTCTTGAAGTATTATTTTTTGCAATAGTAAATGAAATATTTTGTTGATATTTGCCTAGCATTGATAGTCAGTCATCAATATTTTGATTTGGGGGGAAATCTGCTATAATGGATGCATTCTCAACTGATTGATATTGTAAATTACTATGATGGTATTACAGTGCATTGGCTTTAAATTACATTCTTGCTGCTGTCTTTACTTTTTTTGCAGGTTTTGTATTAATTTGATGATAAAATCTAGAACTAAAGAAAACATTGATTTATTATTTCAAAAATAAATCTGAAGATGGCGATAGTGTACAAAAACAAAACAAACTGATAAAATTCTACAGCTTTTCTGATTGATATATTCTTTGACCTTGGATATATAAATAAACTTGTAAATATCTCTTCAATTGTTATCATCAATAAGAAAAAATGTATATTTTGATAATTTATTTATTTATATATTAATCATTTTACAAAATATTTGTATAGTAATTATTAAAATTCTTGTTTATACTTAGATTTTTTAAAAAAATATGTTCATTTGTAAAAATACAAGTTAAGGAATTCAAATTAACAATAAAAATAATTATTATGCTCTTTTAAATACCATAGTACAAAATTTTTGTAATATTTTAATAATTTTGAAAACAATTTTAAATTTTTAGAACAGAATTTCATAGCTTTATGTTGACCTATTAATAATTTGTTCCAGATTTAGCCATGAAATTCAGTCAACAAAGATTTTATTAATTTATTTTTTTCAATAGTATTATGATAATAAGTCAATAACAAAAAAGTATTCTCATTAAATATTTCACTTTAAAACAGACAAAACTCTTTATATATTGCCACTCAATGCAGGCCAGAGTAATCAATGGATGCCAGAAGGCTTCTGCATAAAATCCCCATCTAGTGCCTACTCATTCAATATCCCCAGACTAGTTTCTGGCTTATGACCTTCATCAGTGAGGAGCTTTCAATCTGAGAGTATTGCACCTAGATATTAGGCAATACATATAAAGAGTTTTGCCTGTTTTAATAACAGTTATGCACAAGCATAAGAAAAGGTGATCATGTGATGTTTATTGGCTTAATATTTCACTTTATTATTTATTTTTATAAATTTAAAAAATTCAAATATGATTTTTTAGAATATTTTCTGATTGTAAACTATATTAAATCATAATATTAATAAAAGTCTTTAATATAAAAATAAAATGTTGAATTATTTACTCAAATTGCCAATAAGTAAAAAATGAAAAAAACATTTAAATGTAAAAAGCTAAAGAAACTTGGATATATTCTGCTTAAACCAATCTTATGTTCGAATTAGATGTTGTATAAATATTATATTAATGGTAGAGATAGCTGGGGATTATTATTAAATGTTGTAGACTTAAAAATAACAAAATTTCTTTATCCAGCTTTTAAAAGATTAATTATTTAATATTTATGAGGCAAAAAATAATAATTTAATTAAACTGTAAACATTTTACAATCTTTAATTGATAAAAAAAATTTCTATAAAAAACATTACCATTAACTTGTAAACACTTATTTATTTTTAACTATAGTCTTGTTTTCTTTAGACCCCAATATTTTTAATCAAGCATTGTTAGCCAAGAGGTCAGCACAGCTGCCTTGCAAGCAAGCAGTTGGTTGCAGATGGTTGCTGTGGGTTCACCTCCTGGCCGATCCTATAACATATGGGAAAAAAAGAAAAAAGAAAAAAAAGTAGCTCGACTCTTTATTCTGCTTTAAAAAAATGTAATTACTTAATATTCATGTGAGTAAAAATGTTTTAAAATTTAATTCAAAATCATAAAAATTTTAATAGTGTGGAATTAATAAAAATAAATTTTCTGATAAATAACAGTAGAATGAAACAGCCAACAGACAATCAATAAAATATTTTTTCCATATTATTGTTCTCTCAGGCTTCTAGTACATTATTTTCAATTGTTTTAGAAATAAAATAGGTAGATTTAATTTAAAATCATAATAAAAATTTTTAATTAGAGAGAATTTACATGCTCTCTTCAATCATCACTGTATCTTATACAACCGATACACATGGTCACATATATGTGAAAAAGGTAAATGATCTCTAATATAATTATTTAGATGCTGAAGCAATGTTTATTCCTTTCTAATGACATCTAGCTTAAGTATACATACTATATTTGTAACTAAAATAAGCATTTTTATAACTTGAAATTTAAAATGTACCTGGCATCTGCAGAATGTAAACAAAATTAGAATCTTTCATTAACAATCTATATTCCATTTTTTTAAAAAAAAATTACGTTCAGGTTACAAATATTGGTGATTATTTATCTTTTCAACATGTGTATGATCAGATGGGTCAGGAATATGAGATGGCATGGAGACTTGAGGGTCGTGTGAAAATCTGAGTTTGAATCCCCTATATATTACATTAATACACAATATAATCTATTTCAAATTATCATCAAGGCAACTATATTACACAATCACTTTCTACATTTTTCTAGTTAGCCAAGAGGTCAGTGCAGCTGCCTTGCAAGCAAACAGTTGGTTGCAGATGGTTGTTGCAGGTTCGCCTCCCAGCCGATGCTATGGCATATGGGAAAAAAAGTGATTCCAATTCGTAAAATACAAAATACACTGCTTTTTAAACTTGTTTAGTTTTAAATATCTTCATATTTAATTTAAAACACATAACTAAAGTTTGATGAAACCTTACTGAAATATACGACCAAGATAAATGACACATATGACAAGTTATTGTCGATATTAACTTTCAATAGCTATAAGAAAATGTTCCACTTTTTGAATCTAGTTTTTTCATATTATTTTGGCAGAGATTTACAGTTGTGTGCATTGTGAATGCAAATAATCTTATTTTGGATTTACTAAAAATAAATCCTAACTGATCCTCTGGTAATAGTTTCATTCCCAATGCTAAGAATATATAGAAATGTACTTCTTGTGTCATAACAAAATGGATATAAAATGTTATAAGCATTATATACAGTCGTATAAATGATGATTAGTAAATAAATATGTTTTGGCATATATTTAAAACTTCCATTCCACCCAAATTTCTGAAATACATGAATAAAGACATTTAAAAAATATCTTATTTCATATTATCTTTATTTATAAGTTTCAAAAGAATGAGGTATTATAAATATTTTAATTTTATATAAAACATATCACACACAAAAAAACAGAGATGAATCTGAATTTAATTATTCCATGTGTTTTTGATTAATTAAAAAACAAATACAATAATCCATAACAGGATTTAAAAATTATCTCTGGGTTATGAAAGATATGGTAATCTGCAATGGTGTAAATGATTAATAGCAATCACTAATGCATCCAGGTGAAATGAATGGGTGCAAAGTTGTGAATTCAGAATGTTTGACACTTGCAAATCAAATTATAATAATTGCATTAAAGAGAAAAGAAGTAAATAGCAGCTATTATTTTTTTTATTTTCTTATATCGAAAATTTTCATATGTACCTGATAAATAATTGGAATAATAAGTTAAAGCATATTTTTATACCCTTTAGAGTAGAAAGAATGCATCTAGTGAATTATCTTATCATCAAAAGTATATAGAGATTTGTTTAATAAGAAATATGCTACCAGATTATAATAATATTGCTTTCAATTTTTCAACTTAAAAAAAAATAAAAATAGAAAAAATTTCACTAAGTAATCAAATAATTTATTACTCAGGAATTCATCATGAACAATAACAAACTCGACATATAGTTATGTCACCAAATGCAAGACATGGTAATCAATAGTGCAAGAAAGTTTGTGCATAAGTCCCTATCAAGTGCATTCTCATCTAATATCCTCAAATTAGTTTCTAGCTTGTGGCTTTCATCAGTTAGGAACTTTGAATCTGAAAACACTGCACCTAGATCTTAGGATCAAATGCAAGCCCTCTAACACCACCTTTTGTTTTTTTAGTTAACTACAATGCTATGAATCCAAAATGAACCCACAATAATGTCTTCAATCCCTGCTCATTTGCTTGTATGTGGTTATGTGTATCAGTTGTATAAGATTAAATAAATAGATGTAGGGAGCTTGAAAGTCTAAGTTCAAATCTCTTTTAATAAAATAGAGATACATACATAAATGAAGTTTGAAGAAACACAGATAAGATGTAGATGGATAGATAGATAATCAAATGACTAGATTGATAGATAGATATAGATAAATAAATACATAAATCATGAATAGATATATAGATAAATAAATAAATAGATAAATCAGTAGATTGTTAAGTATGCACATTGGCAAATAGATAGATAGTATGTAATATATAGATAGATAAGTAAAAAAGTGTACACATAAATAGACAGATTAAAAAGTTATAATAAAATTAGATATTAAAGACGAATAGATAAATATATAGATAGATGAATGCATAGGAAAGTCAATAGGTAAATGTATAGGTACACTGATAAATATATTGATAAACAAAATGTATTAGATAAGAAGATATAATAGATGTTTTTTTTCCCATACAAAATTACTTTATCAACATTCCTAAATGAAATTCCAATATAAAAAAATAAACATAATTATTATATAAGGAATTTGTACCCAGACTTTCACATGACTTTCATTTCTCCTTGCCATCTCATATTGCTGACCCACCTGATCACACAGATGTTGAAAAAATAAATAATCACCAATATGAATATTTTGTGCTAAACCAGCATTCATCAGTTGGCCCAGATTACCATCTCCACACATATATACAATCAGTGCTCAGCTTTATATTAAGATATTCAATCTTCATACTTTAATGGACAGGCTTCAAACTCCTCCAATCCACAACTCTTCAGCCGTTCATGATGATGGAAGTTTAATTATTATAAAGTAATGTTCATTCGAAGTAAATTAATGGCTTATTAGAAATAAGAACCATGTTTCACACAGTGAATGTAACAATAACTTTCAATAATAATGATCTTAACGTAAATGTATTTAAAAATGTAAAAGCTGTTAATTCAATTGTTTGATTTAATCATGGGTTACTGGTTGTATTGATTATTGAAAATGTTTTCAAAGTTATAGATTTGTCAACGAGAATTTGAGTCATTATTATCTATGTATGAAAAAACACATAATAAGCCTGTACTTCAGTTATTACATAGTAGAGATGTCTGACCATCTCTCATATATATATATATATATATATATATATATATATATATATATATATATATATATCATCAACCATTATCAATCCACTGCAGGATGAAGGTCTCTCCAAGTTTAATCCATCTTCTCCGATCTTTAGCTTCTCTTCTCCACAACACCCCTGCACATTTTCTTATTTCATCCATCCATCTCACATGTGGTCTCTTTCTGGGTCTTTTACAATCTCTTGGAATCCAGTTTAAAATTTCAATTGTCCATCTATTATCATCTCTTCTAGCAATATGTCCAGCCCAACTCCATTTCAATCTTTTAATTTTTTCAATAAGGTCAGTAACACCTGTTTGTTGTCTTACCCATACATTGCGTTTTCAATCTCTTCTTGTTACTCCCAACATACATCTCTCCATACTCCTTTGAGTGGTCTGAAGTCTCTGTATTGCTCTTCTATTAAGTGTCCAAGTCTCAGATCCATAAGTAAGAACTGGTAAAACACATTTATTAAAAACCATCCTTTTCAAACACATAGGCATATTTCCTTTTAGTATCAAGTTATTTCTACCAAAAGCACTCCAACCAAGTTTAATTCTATGATTAATTTCCTCCATTATGTTTCCATCTGTATTAATAATCTGACCAAGGTATTTGTAACTGTTAACTTCTTCTAATTCTTCATAATCAATCTTTATTTTCATATTTTGAGCAAATCGATTAAACATTACTTTAGTCTTTTTAACATTTATCTTTAGTCCTACTTTTCTACTTTCATCTGCTAACTCCTGCAACATTTCCTGCAGCTCTGAAGCATTATTTGCAAAAACAACTACATCATCTGCGAAATCTAAATGACTTAAATACTCTCCATTTACTTTCACTCCTTTAGTTTCCCATTTTAATCCACAAAATACTTCTTGCAGCACTGCTGTAAAGAGTTTTGGAGATATGGAGTCACCTTGTCTTACACCTTTCTCAATGTTGATTTTTCCAGTATCATTATGTAATCTAATTGTTGCTGTTGCATTTTTATAAATATTCTTTAAAATATGACAATATCCTGGATCTATACCTTGATGATCCAATGCTTTAATCACTGAAGAAATGTGTATAGAATCAAATGCCTTTTCATAATCTACAAATCCAAAACATAAAGACAACTCATATTCGTTTGTCCTTTCTATGACTTCTCTCAATACCTGGATATGATCTATTGTACTAAAACCACTTTTAAATCCAGCTTGTTCTCTTGGTTGGTGGAAATCCAAAGTTCTCTGTAGACGAGTTGTAATTATCTTGGTAAAAATTTTATATAAAACTGATAAAAGGCTGATAGGTCTGTAATTTCTAATATCTTCTTTATCACCTTTTTTAAATATTAATATTATTCCTGCATTCTTCCAATCTTCCGGTACATCTTTATCATTTAGACATTTGGTATATAACTTTGCTAAAATTGTTTCTATTTCTTCACCTGCTTCTTTTAATATATCAATTATAATTCCATCATTTCCTGGAGCCTTTCCTTTCTTCATACACTTAATTGCATGTCTCACTTCTTCATTTAAAATTCTGGGCAATTCAGAAGATGTAATAGATATAGGAGGTACTTGTTCTTTATTACTATATAATTCTTGATAAAAATCTTTTACCAATTTCATGATGTCATCTCTCTTTTTAGTAATAATTCCATCTTTTTTTCTTATTGCAGATATAAATTTCCTACCAATACCAAAATGTTGTTTAACATTTTTGAGACTTTTATTTTCTTCTACAGCTTTTCTTGCTATTTCACAGTTATACTTTCTTATATCATTTTCAACTCTTTTCCGTACCATTTTACAAAATTCGAGATATTCAATTCTTTTTAATACATCATTTTTGTATATCTTCATATTCCTTCTTTTCTTTATAAATTCTCTAGTCTCAGTAGAAATTTTATTAGTCAATTGCTGCTTTTTTTTACCAGCTATGTTTGTTGCAGTTTTTAAAAGTGTATCAGTTATTTTCATATTAATTTCATTCAAATCTGAATCATGTTCAAAATCTCCTAACACTTGAAACCTATTTGTAAGTTCTAATTTAAATTCATTAGAATGTTTCTGAAGATTAGGAATATCAACTGTAAATATTGTTTTTCTTAATAATTTTTGTCTCTCTAGTTTTACATTAACACGTAACTTACAACTTACTAATCGATGATCACTTCCTGTGTTAAATTTATTAAGAACATTACAATCTTGAAATATGTATTTTCTGTTAGTCAAAATATAATCCAATTCTGCTGTACCTTCATTTGGATGCTTCCATGTCCATTTCCTTTTAACATTTTTCTCAAAAAATGAATTCATAATATAAAGTTTTTTTTTTTCTGCAAACTCCACAAGTCTATGTCCTCTCTCATGTCTATTACCATAACCAAAATTACCCACAGCACTTTCATCTTTCATTTGTCTACCAATTCTAGCATTAAAGTCTCCCATAACAATTTTAAAATGTTGTTTACTCTGATCAAAAGCCTTTTGTACATCCATATAAAAATCTTCTACTACTTCATCACTATGAGAACTTGTTGGGGCATAAACCTGAATTATCTGCATTTGGTATCTGCTATTAAGTTGTATAACTAATCATGCCACTCTGTCTGATACACCATCAATCTCCTCAATATTGTTTTTCCACTTTTTATTTATAATGAATCCTACTCCACTTGTATTTCCAATATGTGTGCCTTTATAATAGAGTATATGTCCACTTTTTAAATCAATTGTTTCTTCTCCTTTTCTTCTAACTTCACAAAGTCCAATAATGTCCCATTTAATATGAGACAGTTCTTCTTCTAATTCTTGCAATCTTCCTTCACTTGAAAGTGATCTGCAGTTGTAAGTACCTAAATAAAAAGTCGGCATCAAATGACAGCCTGGGTCCACAATCAGGGGATTCTTAGCACCCTCCGCCTTCGGCCACCAACCTCTGCCCTGGTTGGTGACTTTACAGCCTCCTGGGAATAAGGGCCATGCTTTATTTTTGTCTGTCATATTTGTATATATGTATTGGAAAAATATTTATCATTTACACAAACATTCATTCTGCCTTATCAGGCACTGAGAAGAAGGACCATGGTGTTTCTTGATCTTAAACTGAGAGGTAAAAAGCCAATAAACTCACTTTGCTGGCTAATGCGTGTTGGTGAGCAGCCCATCCATGTTCGTATACTATATGAATAATCACATAGTAATAACAGCTGCAAGGACAAGAACGTATGGAGTGGACATTAGGAATTTGCCCTGCTCGGTTCCTTTAAGGCCTCCAAGAGGAATCAAAGGGTCTCCTTTCAGTTAATAGCAAACTCCTTTCTGCAGCCATATATATATATATATATATATATATATATATATATATATATATATATATATATATATATATATATATATATATATATATATATATATAATATATATATGAATGTGATGAGAATCTCAGTCTCAGGGTGGCCTTTGAGTGTTCCATCATCAAATTTTCAATTAGATGGATGGTTGAAAAGTTGGAGTGTGGAGTGGATTGAAGCCTGTTCATTAAAGTATGAAAATTGGCTATCTTAATAGGTATCTGAGCACTTATTGCATATATTTGTAGAGATTATAATCTGGACCAACTGATGACTGCTGGTTTAGCATGAAATACATATATTGGAGATTATTTATCTTTTCAACATATATGTGTTCAAGTGTATATCAGTGTTATGAAATAGAGTGGAGTGTGGTGGATTGTGTGAAATCTGTGCTTATATACCCTATATATTAGTATAATCAAAATAAATCGTAAATAATTAGGATTGATTGTAAAACCTTTTCAATTCTACAGGATGCAGATAAATTTATATTTACTATCTATAAGTTTTCAAACTATGTGAATAGAAATAGTATCTTTCCCCTGGTGTTTATAATTTTGCATTAAAATATATGTTATATTATTGGTAGTAATATATTCAAAATTAAACGTTAACAAATTCATAATTAGGGTATTTAAATAGAAATTTAAATCTTATACTTTTTTCAATCAGTTAATTTAATGTTATAAACATGGTGATTTATTTTGATTGTTTGCATTTATCATTCCAATTTATTACACATATACATTAACAGATAATCTATTAAGAAGTATAAATACGTAACATTACAACATCCATATTTGCGTCATACTTAATTAATTAATATTTACATATGTAAAATATTTATCTGAAGGCAGGGTTATTTAAAAATGAATTGAATTATAGATTTTGTCTTATCTATTAATAATAAGTCATTATAAAGAATGCTTTAGGTAATTTGCTGTAAAAATTGACCATTTCCAGTTTATTTAAATAAAAATTGAATTGCTAGTCAAGCGTTGGTGGCCAAGTGGTTAGCACAGGTGCCTTACAAGCAATTATTCTGGGTTCTCTTCTCAGCCGATGTATTGACACATGGAAAAAATGAATCACTATATTTGATAAGATTTCAAGTGGTCTCTTGAGCAGCTGATGACATTAGATTTAATTGATAGGAACATGTGTCTTGAAAAAAGTTAATTGATGATTGTTTATCAGGTATTACCATATATAAAACCAAAGGTTTCTGTACATTTCCATATACAGTTTAAAAAATAATATCGATGAATTATATATATATATATATTGTAACAATACACTTTCTGACCACTGTTTTTATCATGTATTAGTCTCAAAACTGCTTTCCAAATGAATATTGAATCTTGTTGAAATCACTTTCATTTGTTTTGCCATTATTGAATAAAGCTTGAATAACAACTGATTAAGATTCAGTCTCATCCATAATAGGCATTCTACTTTTCATATAAAACCTAGGAGAAGAAAATAAAAGTCAAAGCATATTGATGAGAGGGCAATGCAAGATGTAAAGAGTAGTAGGAATGCTAATCATTCTTGTAATTATATATTGGTAATGTATTGTATTAATTTAATAAATTTGATATATTTGTATTAATTTATATATATTTATTATTTATTACAACTATTCTAATAGCTATTATTGTTGCAATGAAAATTTTTACCCACATTGCTTTTAATAACATAATATTTTTTATTGACAAATATTTCTTTGTAAACAATAAAAGAATATATTTACATTTATTTTTCTAGTTGTTAAGTAAATAGTCTAGATTATTAGAATGTTGATAAGGGTGAATATCCTGTTTAGGTCTCAAAAGAGCCTCATTCAGTATGATAATTTAACCTTCTAAAATAAAGCTAATGGATATTCTGTTTAATACTTTTTTGATATAAACAGTCAATTATTGGATATGTGAATATTAATTAATACATTGCAGTACTTTTAAAAATGCTCAATCAACAATACCAAGATGGAAAGTAATTTACTCTTATCTTGGGAAGTTAATCCTTTGCCACACTTATTCAAGCTTTGTTAACTTCTGGTTAAGATTGGAGGTTCACCCATGCTAATATCAATTGTCCGACTCACTACACTTATAAGAACTGGACAAGGAAATGGTAAAGTTTATCAGTTCCCATGAATACAAATTATTAGAAACATTGCATTAACTAATATTTTAAATGTTAGTTTTTGACTCATAAGATTATTAAAATGAGTAGTGATTAACCTTACCTGTCCCATATTGAAAGGAGTATGTTAATATCTAAATATGAGGAGAAATTTATCCTGATTAATATCATTTATCACTGATTATATTCACTAAAACAAAAAAAACAACAAATACAAATATAAATTGATTTTACATTTTTAAATAAAATCTGACAATAGTAGATCTCACGTTATAGCAACAAAAAAGTCACTCATATAATATTTAAATGGATTTATTATTAAGTAGACAAAGTGTTATATAATTTTTATTTAAGTAGCTAAATTGTTTAGCAGTGATGTTACTATGGAAACCAGTCCATGGAGTTATTATTATGTAAACAAAGTAAAGTAAGCTGTCATTTTTATTTAAGTGAGTAGAAAGGTTTAGCTGTGATGTTACTATAAAAACAAGTGAATAATGAATGCTGCTAAACATATTTCTATTTATTTATACATGAAAATGATATTGTAATACTTTGTTTGCATCATGCATAAAACTCTATTGCAGACACTATATTTAAAAATTATCCCAATAAGACGTTAAAAAAGTGTGTTATAATACTGAATTATTTTAGAAAGAAAAATTTACTATTGGTTTCAAATAAACAAATGAAGGGATTAGTATGATATATATATATGATAATGTTATGTACCTATAGATTGGCTTGTATAAACATGAAAAACTCACCTCAAGTGTATTATTATACTCTCTCTTTCTCTTATTTAGTGCATATGATAGATATAAGATTCTGGATTGTAAGATCTTTGGATTATTTCCAGTTCTGATACTTTCAGACACTCAAACTTCTTAAGAATTTTTGAGCAATGAAGCCATTTCTCCTCTTCCTTATTCTTTTTCTTATTATTATTTTCTTCTCATTCTTTTTCTTCTCATTGTTCTTCTTTTTCTTCTTCTTCTTCTTATGTTATTCTTCTTCTTTTTATTTTTATTCCTATAATTGTTTTTTAATTTTTATTCTTTTTATTATTATTATTCTTCTTATTATTCATCTTCTTTTTCTCTTATTATTATTATTATTATTATTATTATTATTATTATTATTATTGTTGTTGTTCTTCCTTTTCTTATTCTTCTTATTCTTATCTTTCTTTTTTTCTTATTCTCCTTCTATTTTTTATTATTATTCTTTTTATTTTCTTCAACTTTTTATTATTATTAGGATATCTTTTTTCTTTTGGGTTTAGATGTCCATACTCGTTAGTCATTGTCAGCCGCTATAGTACGGTTTGTAGGTTGCAAAAAAAATAAATAGTAAATACATTATGAAACATTTTAATGAAAGCATAATTTATGCTATAATCCGCAACAAAATTAGAAAATTTAGTAATATTTATATTAAAATATGAAAAATTTAATATGTTTTGATTCTTCATTTTAAATAAAAAATTTTAAAAAAATAATTTGATTTTGTGCTCGTTTAAGTATTTTCAATAACCGATCTTATTATTTTTAGGAATTAATGAAACGGCTATTAGCTATAATAACGTAATTTAGGAATGAATCAATATAAAACAAAAAAAAAAAAATCTTTCATGGAACTAAAATATCGTCTTTGTTAATAATTGAGTAAAAAAAAAATAAAGAATTTAATTGAAGATTTATTGATTAAAAACAATAGATTATAAAAAATTGATTAAAAAAAAATTAAATACAAGTGTTCCCAAGTATATATATATATATAACAAAATGCTTAAAGTATAATGAAATGTAAAATTATATTGGTCAATGTGGATAATTAATACGTAATGCATTAAAATTTAAAATTGTTAAATCATGTTTTCGATATAGTGTTTTGTTTTATCAACGCTACTTTGGTTTAATAAAAATACATTGTTAAGAAAGCCTTTCATAAAAATTTTGGCCTGTTCATTATTTTTTTATAAAATCTTATTGAATATAATCATAATTCATCATCATCATAATTTTCAACCTTTATCAATCCACTAAAGAATAAATACATTTCTTAGTTCAATCCACATTTGATCTCTAGTCTTTTTTCTTCATATCACCCCAGCACACTTCCTTATTTCATTCATCGATCTTACATCTTCTATGTACTTTATAATCTCTTGGATCCAGTTTTAAGATTTCAACTGCCATATATTATCATCACTTCTAGTAATATGACCAGCCCAACTCTACTTTAGTCTTTCAATTTTTTCAATGATGTCATTAAAACCCATTTGTTCTCATATACATGCATACATAGAGATAGATAGATAGATAGATAGATAGATAGATAGATAGATAGATAGATAGATAGATAGATACATATATGGATAGATAGATAGATATATAGATAGATAGATAGATAGATAGATAGATAGATAGATAGATAGATAGATAGATAGATAGATAGATAGATAGATAGATAGATAGATAGATAGATAGATAGATAGATAGATAGATAGATAGATAGATAGATAGATAGAAAGGTAGATAGGTAGATAGATAGATAGATAGATAGATAGATAGATAGATAGATAGATAGATAGATAGATAGATAGATAGATAGATAGATAGATAGATAGATAGATAGATAGATAGATTAGACAAAACTAAAATCTGGTTCTTATTATCAGTGTAATATAAAATTGCAAGACAAAGGTAATGGTTGGGGACTGAAAACAGAGGCACTAAGAAGTGTCTGGTCTAGATCGAGATTATCATTTGATGGCCATCTATTAATGAAGAAAGGTTATATAAACTGAGGAATATTTGTCTAATATTAAATGAGTCATTTTTGTTGTTTTGTGAAATTAGAGGAAAAAGTGAAGAAGCACTTGATTTAATAAGTGGGCATGTACTTTACTACAAAGGTACAAATATTGATAGAAGAAGTCAAGTTGGATTCACTAAGTAGCAGAATCACTTTGGGAAGATTTTTGGTATATCAGACAGAATTGAAAAATGTGTGATTCAAATTAATGGAAAACACTGCAGCAGATAATTCAGGTTTATGCACCAACAAGTTCTAATTATGAAGAAGTTAAGGATTTTTATGTAGATGTAAAAATGCTTTGAATTGCATCAGGCAACATTTTAAAACTCGCTTGAGAGACTTCAATGCTAGAATTGATAAATGTTAGAAAGATAAAATTGTGAGCAAATCTGGTTATGGTGACAGAAGTGAGAGAGAACCCAGATTTATGAAGATCACAGAAAAAAAAAAAACCTGTGTATTGTGAAGTTTTTTGGAGTAAAATAAAAGCACCCAAGAGAATTGGATTACATTTTATTAAGAGAAAATATGTATTTCAAGATTATAATGTTCTTTATAAATTCAGCAGAGGAAGCAATCAACAATTAGCAAGATGTGAGATTCACATTAATGAAAATTAAATAGACAAAAAATGATTTTTTAAAAAAATAAAAAGACAGTATTAATAGTAGATATTACATACAAGAGATGGATGGATGAAATAAGAAAATGTGCAGGATTTATGTGGAGAAAAGAGGCTAGAGATTGGAAAAGATGGACTGAATTTGGAGAGACATTCATCCTGTAGTGGACCTAATGGTTGATAATGATGACTACAAATTTTCAAAAAGATTCCAATCAATTCAAATTAAAATCTTAACTGACTTCTCTATGTTTCATATTTGACTGAAATAAGATAAGTCACCAATTTTCTTATATATCTATCTATATAATCAAAATTATCATAATTTCAAAACTAAACTAGGCTAGTCTGGTTTAGTTTTGAATTTGGGGTAATATTCATTATTTTATGGACTATAGTTTAGCTTTAGGTTTTTAATGTTCATATCTATTAATATGTATACTCACCTACATATCTATTATAGATAAGTAAGTAGATAGTGTTTTCCTGAAGGTTAGTGATGATAGTGTTTTAATTGTATTTATATATTGGAATATTTCCATCAACTAATGTGAGTATTGGATGTCTTAGTACTATCATTGTTCAGGCTACAATTATCTGAAGAAGAAGTGAGACCGATACTTCTCAAAATGTTGTGCATATATTAACTTGTGGCTTATTACTAACAGTTGAAGGTATTTGGAACATTTAATAAAGTTAAATTTTTCAAAAGACATTGAATACTCATATTAGTATAATGAAAATAGTCTAATATATAAATACAAGTAAATAGATAGTCTATCGATCTAAATTTCCATCTATGTCATGGTCTGAGTGAGTAACTATGTATCTATCTAAATATCTATCTATTTTCTATCTACTTACACAAATACTTATATTCTTATCCATTCATTTATTTAGTTGTTTCTTTATCAAATTAACTATTTCTCTATTTGCTTATCTATCTATCTATCTATCTATCTATCTATCTATCTATCTGTCTGTCTGTCTGTCTGTCTGTCTGTCTGTTTGTCTGTCTGTCTGTCTGTCTGTCTGTCTGTCTGTCTGTCTGTCTGTCTATCTATCTATCTATCTATCTATCTATCTATCTATCTATCTATCTATCTATCTATCTATCTATCTATCTGTCTGTCTGTCTGTCTGTCTGTCTGTCTGTATGTCTATCTGTCTATTCATATACTTATTTATTCACCGATTATTGACATATCTATGTAAATTCACATTGACACGCAAAATTAAACAAATTTTGGGATATTTATAAAAATCCTTAATAATAGCAATTAATTCATAATTATTACTAAATGCATAAAATTGATGCAAATATTTAGAAATATATTATTCACTAAGGAAGAAAACTTTTTCACAAGTACGTATTAAATGTTGTTTTGACAAATTTTTCAGTATCGCGATTGCCGTTCATGGATCCTAAGATTTGTTGTGATAATATCTATAAAAAAACAAAAAAAAAACAACAACTATTGTGTGCAAGTTATAGATTTTTCGATCATAGCTTTTGTTATCAGAAAGTTGACCTCTCACGATCTTTCACAGTCTCAGAAAATTGGAAACAAAGTTTTTTTAATTTTTTATAACTATTATGATTATAAATTATTTTGGATTTCAAATCGTGATTTTTGATAAGATGAAATGCAACAATTAGTTTTTTGTTTGGTCTCTCTCCTCTTTTCTTTTGTTTTGTTTATGAGAATCACTCTTTTCAAAAATAACATATAAATGATAGTTCATCTTATGTTTGTTCGTTTAAATTTTGAAATATTTTTCAGAATAATTTTTCTTCTGCTTTCTACACACTTTCTTTTATCTCCTTAGTCAATCTTTATCTCCCCCCTCCTCCACAATTTAAAATGTTATTACATGTAACTTTCTTTAGGATTTATTTTACTTTTTTACTTTCCAATCTTTTTTTTATTTTTTGTTTTTCTGCGGAATATTTTTTTTCTTAGATATTCTCCTTTATTTTTTAAATTGCCGTAGTTATTATTATAAACTAATTATTCCATGTTTCAAAATAGATTTAAACGCCAAACTTAAATCAAAATGATTTTCAGCTCCTTAAATTGAATTGTGTATTGTATTACTTATTAAATTTATTGTATTTTCGAAATAAAATTATCTATTTATGTAGTTTATAAATTACGTTTTAAAATTTTTACAATAAAGTTGTTATATTAAAATACTCGTTCTATTTCTAAATTTTACTAACTAAATTTTATTTAAAATTTAGTTTAATAAAAAGGACGCATTTTAACAACTTTGATACAATATTATGTAAGAAGCATATATATATATATATTGCATATATTTACGCGCAAAAAGGCTTCGTCATTTTTATTTGTGTGTGTGTTGGGTCTATGTACGTGTATAATAAATCGATAACGAGCCTACTAAGGCAATTTTATATATTTTTTACATTCATCTCCCTTCAAGTATGCTATTTATGTTTCGTTGGGTATTTGAATAGGATATTAATTATTGCCCCCTATTGTGATATATGAATAACAAAGTATTTATGGCGAAAAAATATCTTATGTGAAGACGCCGAATGCTAAAACATTCAAGTTGTAAAATCAAAATAGTTAGGACTTAAAAATAGAAGAGTTGATAGCCTACGGTTAGCATAGCTGCCTTCCAAGCAGCCGGCCGGGTTCGCTTCCTGGTCAACGCATTTCACATATGAAAAAAAAAAGAAAAGTTTAACTTTTACTTCCGATAAATATTCAGATATTTCAAGTCCCTAGCTTACTTGATAATGAAAGATGTCTTCAGAAATTCATGTATAGTGGAAGAGATTAGTTGGGGCAATTTTATGCTGAAAGACAATTCGAGGCAAATTCGGATTTTATGGAAAAAGAGTAAAAAAAAAAAAAGACAATTCTAGGTGTGTTTTGCAAATTTGAAAAAAAAAAGACTTTATAAAATATAATCAGTTGCATCTTATTAGTTGAAAGTCATATATAGAAAACAGATCTTGACTTTATTTGTTTTAAATCTTTGATTATTTCAGCACCCCTACAGTAATAAAACATAGTCTGAATAAAGCAGCATTATCTTTTATCCATGCTGTTTTATTCAGTCTTTACATGTGTTTCACAGGTAGCGCTGCTGAAATAATAGAATGTTATACTGATGCTAATACAACAGTTAAACTGCCTTCTAATCCGAGTGATTTCAATCAACTTTTACCTTAAAAATCTATCTATCTATCTATCTATCTATCTATCTATCTATCTATCTATCTATCTATCTATCTATCTATCTATCTATCTATCTATCTATCTATCTATCTACCTACCTACCTACCTACCTACCTACCTACCTACAAACTAACCAGGATATTCAGTGAAAGAGCAACAACTAGTAGAAATTTGTTACATTTGTCACGAAGACCATCTCGATTTCTTCATTTTTTTAAAAACCAAGGTTAATGAATGATTTCCAAGCATTATGAAGGATCACATTAAATTAACTTATAAGGTTATTTTCCATTATTATGTGAATAACTGTTTAAACTTTTTTCTCCTTATACTTAAAGAGTTTAAATAAAGTCTGATTTTTTCCAAAGACATTCAACAAATGTTTCCAGTTGACAGAAATAATCTAATGTATAATCACAACAAAAATGCAAACAACACAAACTTTCAGACAAACAAGTTATTTAACATAATATAAAAACAATGCTCTATTTGAAGTATAAATTTGATATATCTTGTAGGACAGAAAATAACATAAATATAAAATAATAAATGTCAATTGTGTCTCATTTAAAAAAAAATTAAATGATAGTATCAGATCGATAAAATAATCAAGTTTATTGTTTTGGTTTAAACCTCTGGAGTTCATAAAAAGTTTAACAACTAGAAATGATACCTGGGTTGAGATCCATGCATATCACTTCCAAAATTTGGTACTCCATCATTTAAAATGTCAAACTGCTTAATATTTTAATATTCATAGTTCCATAAATAATGAATGGCTTCCTATATCAAGAGACCGCAATCTGTAAAACTATTAACGCGAGAAAAAAACCATGATAAAATTTAATGATATTAAAAGTGAAAATGTCATAAAATAATAAGTAAAACAACTTCAGATATCAAATCTCTCCAATATATATATATATAAAATTGGAAAGCCATAGCAAGTATGGTCATGACTCTAAAAATTGGATAATGGATGATCACCATTTATTTTTTTCTCAGTCATTCTCTAATTTACATCTATTATATCTTCAAAAACAAAAAGCTCAGTCAAGCGTTGCTGAGAGATCATCGCAGCCGCTGTGCAAGCAAGTAGTTGGTTGCAGACGGTTGTGGTATCGCGTCCCGGCGGATGCTATGACATATGGAAAAAAAAAAGTCACTGACAATATTATCCTCACTCATATGTAAAACATGATTTAAATGGCCAAGATGTAGAAAGCATTACCATACTACTGTTATTAAACAGGTATTATTTTAATAAGGATATATTATACAGTTTTGAACTTAATAGTTTGAAGGGCTGTACTTATTTTCAATTTTCGGATAAGATTAAAACTTCAAAATAATGTTAATAATTTAGCTTACTAGGGAATAAAATAGCTAATGGATTTAGTAACAAGAGAATGATGATACATATTTAGTGTAATGGCTCTAATTATGTGATAAAAACAGTATTATATATCACCCTTCTCCCAAGATATTCTTAAACTGTGAAAGTTTGATATTCTTTACTGACTCATAAAAACTAAGGGTGTGAAAAATATCTTAACAAATTACACCCAACAATATTTAAATATAAACAACAAATTTAACGGATACAAAATAATTCCATTCTTGAAGTATATTCCCAAAAATATTTTTAGATATTTAAAGAAAAAAGATTTGCAGAATGATCATTTTATTGAAATATAAAAAGTAAGAATATTGCATGTTATATATAAATTTAAACCGCGCTATAATGATATCCATAATGGCAATATCGCTGGAGAAAATTTATATGTATATTATAATAATTTTAATAAGTTCATAAATAAATTATATAATATTGGCATCAACCAGGGATATGGGCGTTCCATCATCAGATTTTCAAAGATATGGATGGCTGAAGAATTGGAGGGTGGAGTAGATTGAAGCATTAAAGTTTGAAGATTTGCTATCTTAAAATAAACCGAATATTGATTATATATATGTGTGGGAAATGATGATCAGGACTAACTGATGAGTGCTGTTTCAGAATGATATATATATATATACATCATTTATCTTTTTCACATGTGTGGTTGTGTGTATCTGTTGTATGAGACAGAGCGAATGGCTAAAAGAGCTTGAAAGTCTGTGTTCGAATGAATTGTGCTTGTATTTTAAGGATTACAGATTCAGCCTGTATCCTGCTCACTCCTCTTTTGTGTATTTAAATAGACAAGGTTTAATACATGAGGGATCAGAATGTCTTAAAAGTCAACATGGGCATGACAATAATATTGGCATCAACAAGGGATTTGGGCACTCCATCATTAGATTTTCAATAGTGTATGTGACTGAAGAATTGGAGGGTGGAGTATATTGAAGCCTGTCCCTTAACATTTGACGATTTGCTATCTTAATATGAACCTATCACTGATTATACATGCGTGTGGGAGATGAACTGGAACAATTGATAAGTACTGGTTCAGCATGAAATACATATATTGGAGATAATTAATTTTTTTCACGTCTGTGGTCATATGTGTCGGTTGTATGCTAAAGTGTATAGCTGAAGGGAGCTTGAAAGAATGTGTTCAAATCCTTTATATTACAGCTATTAATTATATAACGGTAAGAATATATATAATCTTATTCATGAAAGAATTAAGTCCAAAAAGGGACAAATCATGTTCAAAGAGTTACTTTAACAAGGTTGTAAAAAATGCAAACTTTCTGATTTCAGATCTAACAGATAGCGTACCAAACTATCATGTTTTCATATATGGTAGAAAAAACAATCGTCGATATTTGATTATAAATATATTTATACTACATCAAAAAGTACACATTAATAAAAAAAGTAATCGATACTATATTAGCTGTGTTTTTGAGCTACAAAAAAAAAAAAAAACATATTTGTCTAAAGAATTAACATTTTCTAGATATTTAAGTTCTGCTGTTTCTTTTTCAGAAATTGATACGTTAAGCATTTTTCTTCCTGTGTGTACGTTGGATTTCAATGTAAAGAATATTGTCTTGCGTTGTTAGCCGAGAGGTATCGCAGCCGCCATGCAAGCAAGTAGTTGGTTGCAGACGGTTGTGGGTTCGCGTCCCGGCCGATGCTATGACATATGAAAAAAAAAAAAAAAAGAATATTGTTTTAAGTGTAAAACGTTAACAATTTTAACACACACATATATATGTTAAAGTCACGCGTGCACTTTAAGTAATAAGATATAATAATCTTTGCATTTTTTTTCTCTTAAGTGAGCGCTCATAATTTATATTATTTATTTTAAAGCAGATTTAGACCAAGAGTTCTACCGTTTTTGGTCTGCAGATTCCTTTGCTCACCAGATAAAAATCAAAAATTGCTTCTCAGAATATTACTTTTAAAACACTCAACTGGCATGTGTTGAACTTAAATTTTGGTAATATTCCAAATTAAATTTTATAATTTTTTCACAATTTCAATATCGGATAATCTAATAATGTTCAACATCTGTTTAAATGGTCGTTTGGGAAAACATCGCCACCGTCCATATTAATCTTTTTGCCAGCGGTTCCCACAATAACGTTTTTAAATGCATAAAAGAAATTACAAAAAGAAAAAAAAGATTATTTACTTATATTAAAATATAGTTAAGAATATAGAATAACAATGTCATATATATATATTTTTCCAATTTACAGATGCCGTGAAATTTTTTTATGGACATCTTGGTATTCGTGGAACTATTGGTATTCATAAACCTCTGCTTAAATATTCCTGTTTTAGATTATCTAAAACATATAACTTAAATGCAAAATGCTTAAATGAAATTCAATAAACATGATCAATTAATAAAACATCTATTTTATATTTATTTCTAAAATTTTATTATTATTATTATTTATTTAACTATTTTAATAGCAGTGTATTTAGTACAAATTGATGTATATAGAAAAGTAGAGAGAAGAAGATAACAATTAAAATATCCTTAAAAAATCATTCCTTAAAATAAGATTTCTTTAGTAAACATCTATTAAAATAAGATTTTAAAAAGTCAATAATTAAAATGCCACCTTTTTTGACGTATTGTTTGGATAAAATAATGGACAAACTCACTGATTAATTATTGTAATGTATTGTCAAAGATAGTACGTGTATAATACCAATGATTTGATTGGCTGTTTTGATTAAATATTGTTTTTTTTTTTTACAGCTAATTCGTGTTTAATTTCTGACTTAACAACATACATTATTGAATTATATATTTATACCCATTAAAACATTTATTTTATTTTTTGTATTTACAATAAATGAATAAACATCTGGAAATGGAGTGAAATAACTTCTTAGCTAAATGTATTTCTGGATAGATCAGTACTTTTCAGTTGGTTCAGATCATCATCAATGCCCACTAAAATATTGTCTTTCTTCAAAGATATATGTTGGAGGAGTGCCGACATATGTCTTCTTCTCAAATACTGTACTTTGCATTTTTTGAGAAGTGGGAAATGACACATTTGTTTTAAAGTATATTAATATATTCTACATTTGTGAAAATAAAATGGTTTGGAATTCCATTAATAAATAATACGACTAGATTTATATTTAATAAGAATAGTTATATTAATCTTAAGATTAAAGTGCATTTATAGGCTGATAATATAAAAATATAAAGCCTAATAAATAAGTACTAATCATTAATATATTTTTAAAAAAGTTATACCCTCGAAAAAATATAGCCCTTATAGATTGTATTACTATCATATATTTGGTCGCCTCAATATTTACTTATATGTGAATGTGTGCATGCGTGTACTTGAAACATAAATAATTGCACATTTCACTGAATTACGTAACATCAATAAGCTATGAAAAAAATAGTTACCACTTTATCTTTAGCACTGGGTCAGTTCTGTCTATTATTTTAATTTTTGTACAAAATAAGTAATATGAAATCATTATTCAAATATTCAGAGAATGAAGATAAAATTTCAGTTTTTACAATGTCTGTATATCAAATGAATAGTCAGTTGAACTTGTAAATTCTCATCCCTATGAAAAATCAAACTCTTCTCACAAAAAAATGTTGATGTTTTGTAACTTTAGATTATAGTGTTAACGTTATAATAAATGAAAATGAACCATATATTTTTTTTTATATAAAATAAATTTTAACATAATGGTTTTATTAACATTAACTCTCTTGCATTCTATCACATTCTACTGTTTCATTTAGTGATAATTTTTGGAAATGCTCAACATTTTTGTTTTTATAAAATCTTTACACTAAAACTCAATAAAATGGGTTTGATTCTTTTTTAATTAAATGTTATAAATTAATAATATTTTTAAAAGTCACATTTGACCATTTTAAATATTTGAAAACTGACCTGAATGTATAACAATGTATTACAAATGTTAACACAGATATTTACATAGGCTAAAACAAATAAATGAATTCGTTTTTATTTTAAATTTGTTTTTTTTTTTTTCTAAACATTTATGATGACTCAAATTACAATATTTTAAAATAATTTGACAGATGAAATAATAGATACCATTATTCTTTTTTCTTCATATTAGCCAAGAACTCCTATTTTTAAAAATAAAACATAAATGAATAAATTCAAAGTGTACCCTTGTTTTTTTTCTAATAATTAACCAATTAGTGTGTAAAATAATTAACAGTATTTTATAAATAAACAAAAAAATAATTTTAATTTACACTTCACAATGTTCACAGTGAAAACTAAAATTGAAGAATGCAAATTCCCTCTGGGCATTTTCTTATGTCAAAAGAACAAAGGAGACATCTTGTGATGTTACCCACAGTCTATAAGATGATGACCTCTTCACAGTCTTTTTTCAACTTTAATAAATGTAGTAATAAATAATCATCTCTTAATTATATATAATTGCAATGAAAATCATTGATCTCTCACTGAGTAATGTAATGTCAATAAATTATAAAAAAATAGAATATCATTCTAGCTTTTAGGTTGATTCATATTTAAACACAGTCCATTGAAGTAATTTTAAACAAGAGAATGAATACTGTCTATTGTTTTAATTTATGTATTGAATAAACAATGTAAAATCTCCATTCAAATATTCAGAGAATCAAAGTAGAAACCCAGTTTTAACAATTTTTAAATGTCAAATGAAACGTCAGATGTATGTAATTAATATGGATGTAACTGTATCCCCCATTAAGTTATGAAAACATCAATAAATTATGAAAACATCACTCTATCTTTTAGCAGTTCACTGGTATAATTTCAAGCAAAAAATAGATTCTGTTTATTATTTTAATTTATTACATTTATTAAACTGACTTATTATGTAATATTTAGAGGGTGTTAAAACTGAGATTCTGTTTTGATCCTCTGAAAATTTGAATAGAGATTTAAGGTTATTTATTTATTTTGTACATAAATTAAAAAAAAGTAAATATAATTTATTTTCTTGTTTAAAATTGCATGAATGATGTAAGCTTAAATATCAACAGAGCTTAACAATAGAGGTAGGGGCATTTTAGCTTTTCATAGTTTATTGATGTTTACATAACTCAGGGGAAGATGCAGTTACTTTCATTCAATTGCATACAGTTATCATTATATATATATATATATATATATATATATATATATATATATATATATATATAGTGCAGAAAGTGGCTCCTTTTATTTAAATAAACACTTGGATACACACACAAACCTCTATTACTAGAACAATTATGCTTGATAAACTCCATTATTTGCAGAAGCAATGATCAGTCTAATGACCACCTTATGGAATAGTGCAATCATATCATATTGAATATGTAAGGGTGTGTGCAGGTGTGGAAACATAGAACATGAATGCATGCCAAAGAAGAACTCTGAATAAAGCTTTTAAATAAATAAAACATTTATTACAAGATAACTAAATAAACATTTGGTTTTTTAATTTATGCATATGCATGTTTTGGATAATTCCAACATCAATGATTGAATAGTTTACATGAGAATAAATAACATTAAAATAAACTTTTTGGTATTTTATTCCAACATATGCCAGCTATTAATCCACTTTGATACGCTTATGAAAAGAGACATTATAATACTAGCACTAAAATAATAAACATGAAACCAAACTTCTTGGTATTTTACTTATAAGATATACTCAAGCTATAAGTCAATTCTGAGAAGCCTATAAAAATAAACATTACAAACACTACACTAAGATAACTAAGTATGAAATTAACTTATTGGTATTTTACTTCAAATACACATACATTACCAATTAATTCTGATATGCTTATGGAAAAGAAAACTCTATTAAACAATGACACTAAAATAGTAAAATGTGAAATTAAAATTCTGGGCATTTTTACTTCAAATTCACATCAAAATAATACATGAGGGGTATAAATCTATGAGTAAGAGGTCAAATGAATAACTCTATTAATTAGCTACACTTTCTTTTCTTTTGCTTGCTTATTAAAAATGAGGATGAAACATTCTGAGAATTGATGGTATAAAACCTAAAATAATTAATATGATATGATTTAAAACATCGATTAAAAAATTACAAATCAATGATGGATTTTCTCCATACTTTCCAAATTAATAGTATTTTATGCATGCATCTGAATTATGCTACCTGTTATAAAATAATTAACATAACTAAATCCAATCAGTTTACTTATGAAATCAAGAAATATAATGCCATAATACGGATGATGCCATGGCCAACCAAGCTTTAATACTAATTCTACTTCAGCTGTTCTGTGAGAAAAATCAATTCTACATTTATTTTCTTAGCAGCAAACTATCCTACACTTGGCTATGAATAAATGATAGGAAAACATACCATATAAATACATGAGGGATAAAAAGACTTTATTAAATCTGATCCTTTAAATAACAAAACACAGTAACTCCTTAGCCTTATTCTGACGCTTAAATGCTGGTGTGGACAATGTTTCATCACTGAAAAACAAGGAAAATACACTACTTGACTTCACATACTATAATTATCACAAAATACACAATTGCTTAATCTGGAAAATATAATCTACTCCTGACAAATATTTCAACAAACTAAGGGAGAGTGCTCTCAATTCCTGAAAATACCATATATAATTCACTCATGACAAGTATTCAAATAAATTAAGGAAGAGTTCTCTAAATACCTGACAATATAATTTATAGTATAAACAATTTCTTTCTACATAGCCACTAAACACATCTCAATCTAAGTATAAAAAATAATAAATTAACTCTTAAATAAATCCCTAATCCTTCCACTTCTTTTTGGCACATCCCATCATTGAAAACCTTGAAACAAGTCATTCTACCTTTTAGTTCAACAATTATACACCTGGATTAAATAACAGACAGACATACAAGCATAATAACACATAAAACAATTTCAAATCACATTCAATAACGAAATACTGTAACCACACTAATTAATAAGTTATCAAAAAAAAAAAGTAAAAAATGAATCTCTCATTTCTGATGAAGTATAATATTTTAACTTTGAAATATAATAATTATTACTAAATAATCCTCATTATTTGTGGCAAAGCAAAGACAAAATAACTTTTTAGTGTATTTGACATTAGCCCATAAATTGAAATAAAAAGTTTGGTTTGGGACAAACAACAAATCTTTAAATTTGGAGGAAAATAATTATTGAGAAATGGACCTCATAACTTCTTAAAAATGCAAGGATAAGATAATAAATTTTATGCAATTACCCCTTTTCAAAAATGAGCTGACAGCTCCCTAATAGCAAACAGATATTTCTATTGCCATCATCGCATATAGAAATACAAGTACACAATAAAAACTATATTAAAATAATAACTAATTAAGCAGTATAATATTTCTCCATATTATATTTTTCTGAGACATTCTTGAAGAGAGAAATAATAATTAAATAACATTTAAAAAAATATAAGACAAATAATGGGTCTACCTATCTATCAAATGCTAACAAAAATAATAATAATCATTAAAATCTTTTTTTTTTCTTAGCAGGAACATAAAAGTTCATTTACTGTCTGTAGATAACACATCTTTGTGATGTACAAAAATGATGATGATCATTTGTATAACAATAAATATGCATTAACACATAATTTCCTGCAGGGAGACAAATAATATGCATTGGATCCAATTAAAAAGCATTTCAAAGTTCTTAGCATTAGCTAATGAAACTGCTGGCAATATCACATATGAAACATTTCTTGATGGCAAATAAATATTTATTACTACATAAGTTGAGCAATAATTCACTAACTAATTCATTACACTTGTTAAAGCATTTGTTCTAAATTCCTAAAAGTCATTCATTAGACAAATAACTGTTTAGTTCATAAAATCCATTTAAATCTATGTAAGTTTATTGATAATATACTTTAATCATAAAAAAATCAAATGTAAACTAGGAGCAATAATAAAATGCAAATATCAATATCTAGTTGGCATGCTCTCCCACTCATTCAGTTATAAGTACATTTAGAGATAAGTTAATAATTCATTAATTATGTCACACATTTCATTTATTTCTAGAGACACAAATGGTTAGATATAAATTTTTGTCAATAATAATAATAAAACATGTTATAATAAGTTATTCACACACATCCTTCCATTTAAACTTTATTTATTTATAGCTAGTGAAAATTATCAACAAAAAGTTTTTGAAGTGTTTTAGGAAAAAGGTCAGCATATTTTTTTCAGAATAACAGTAAAATTCAAACATTCCAGTTATTTCTTTAATGTTAGAGATTAAATCTAGGCAAATCAAAGTTACAGTATAGACACACACTTCTATTGCTTCTTTAATATTATAGATAAAATTTAGGCAAAGTAGATTTGACATATAAACACACATTTCAATTATTTCTCTGCTATTAAAAATTAAAGTTAGGCAAAGATAATTTGAAATATAAACACACATATGCATTCCAAATGATGATTTTAAATCTAGATTGTCAATTAGAATTGTAGAGAAGATAAACCTTGTTTCCAAAGTTGTTTACATCTGCATTTCAATTTTTGTTTTCCTCAGTAGAATTTCTGAGCTGTTTTCATCCAGAAAATTAATAGAAGTTTTTACTTTTAAGCTTGAATTATGGAAGCACCAATTTGTAAAAAAATTGTAATAATAAAACCCTTTTGGAGAGAGAATTGTTGTAATCAGAAAAGCCAACTTTTTTGTAAAAGTACCCCCTTTTATATCAGATTATTACCTAAGCATTTGTTTCTTCCACCAATCCAAGGTCATTCAAAAAGTTCAACTCTAGAAAAATAAGTTACTCCTCCCACTGTACTGATATAATTAGTTACAAATATGCAAGAACTTTTCTCTTGAAAAAAAAGACAAAAAATCATTTTGCCTTTTTAAAAAAAATATTAAATTGAACCAAGAATAAATAAAATATTCTGCATTTCTAAAATAACAAAAAATAATTATTTTAGCAAATCAAATAATTGATAGTGTATTTGTCTGTTGACAATATACCAGTCCATTAACCCATTAATTCATTTACAAGGTGTTTTAACTGGTTATCCAAGCTATTGGTTATGAAATTAAATATTTTGCTGTGAAACATGATATTTGGTAGTATAATGAAGTACATGAATGAAAAATGAAGTTGAAAGATTGCACAAACATGCATGCACATCCATAAATGCTGTACTACAGGTACTAAACCAGTCTAATCAAATGAAGGTTTCTATGGTGATGAATCAAACATATTGCACTAATTATGCTATGAATTGAAGTATTAAAAGTAAATAAACCAGAAAATCACAAAAACAAATAACAATACTGTCTTGCAGACAAATAAAACAAACTTGGATCAACTTGAACTACACTGACAATTTCTGTGACAAACCACACCCCTTTCTATCATTAAATATTTACTAAAGAAAAATATTAAATATCTCAAAACTTTCAAATAATATCTGTGAGTGCTTTTAAACATGGCTTTATATCATTAATAAAAAAAAATTTAAATTTCAGGTTATTTCTTTTTTTTTTTTAGTAAGATGCAATCAGCTGTTACTGATACAGTGCTATTTAATCACAATTGGCTTATATATATATATATATATATATATATTCTAACCTCCCCCCACACATTCTCACCCCAAAATATACTGTTTATTATGAATATTACGGGTTCTAGCTCAGTTAACAAATAAATAAATGAAATATTCAGCATTAATTAAAATGATTACTAGCTCTAATTTTAAAATACAAATACGGTTCAATTTTAAAATGAATTAACAAATATTTACTATTTTCATGAGACATGGAGTGACAATACAGGGAACGAGATAGACTACATTGAGTCATTATCCACACGATACTACCTCAATGGCATAAGAACACTATTCCCCCTTTTTACTATACCAAATAACTAACTCATAGTATTCTTATGACTTTCTGAGCTCTATTTACTACGATTAAAATAATAATCATATCCTAATCTTCTTGATAACAAGAATCTAGTTCAATTAAATAAAATGAAGTAAAATAAAATAAAATCTCAGGTTCATATATTGTATTCTAATTGATTTAAAATTACGGTAGTAAAATATGAAAAGGGAATTTTATATCATAATCTACTACACAGCAACTAATACTAATAAAATAATAATAACAATAATAATATAATATAATCTTATTTCTTCCTGAAATGAAATAAATAAATACGTACGTGGCAGTATTTTAATAATCTGACAACAGAATACGTGTGGCAACATTAGCATATAATTTAATGTAATATTGTGGCAACTGACTTATGACCAATAAATAATATAAAATTATGATCTTTTAATTTTAACATACCAATAAATTCTCAAAATTCTTATAACACTTTTATGTTTACCTTTTGTGCAAGACTTATATGTCTGTTTCAATTATAAATGTATCGTGATTTCATGCATCTATGTGGAGAAATAACAACTCGGACACAAGACTTTAAAACAAATTTAAAACAAAGTTTATTAACAACATAAATAAATTAACAATATTTTTACACTATATACATTGGATATCCCTTACTCTCATATCTCAACTTAGTTTATTAGTTTATAAAATGAAATCAAAATATTATTTACTTTTCCTAGTTAAATCTTATTTTTTAACACTTAAGAAAATACAGTATTATTACTTGATTTATTATTATGGTTAGCTTATTACAAAATGCATTTCTTATATGCTTATCACAAACACTTTGCATCCCTAATATTATTAAAATTATATTTTTTACAAAATTTACATTAGTAGTAAAATTCTACAAAATAACAAATTTTAGTTTTATATTGGTTGTGTGGAATCTTACAAAGTCAAAACATTGTTCTATATTTGGTATTAGGTTTTTATTGTTCATTATCCGATGTTTATTAATCCTAATATTCTCATTCAAGCCTTACTTCGGATGATATAATTACAACTACTAATATACCATGCACAAGTATATGTTTATTGTACATTATTGAACTATTTTCTTAATAAATATGCAATACTTATTTTCTAAATATTATTTTAAAAAAATTCAAATTTTATTATCACTTTTAAATATACTTGGTTTAGATTTCTTTTCAAAATCTTATATTCATTTCCGAATTAATTTTACAATGTATTATATGATTCTTTTTCTCTTTATGATATTTTGGACTTTCAATTTTTAAATTACACAATTCTATACATTCAAGCAAATAAACTATTCTTACATAAACGATAACATATCTTCAGTTCTATTTTATTCATTATTTCTTTGAAAATATCTTTCTGACCGATGCAGATTCACGAAATAAGGATAGCGAAGATAGATGCATAGGATCAAAATACAACTAGAATATTACTCGTCATATATCTTGACAATCATGGCACAGTGAATTAAAAGACACTATAGAGGAGTGACCTTTACCTGTCTACCAACCTCTATCATAGGAACGATGCTAAAGCTATTTCTTCCGCTTTATTCTAACATCAAAAGTTTAAAGATATGCAAAAACACTGTCCAAACTATATGTGTTCAGTTATAGGGCCTAGTTAACTATACTGAAATCACACAAAACTAAATATGATCCAAATCCTTTTATTTTCCTATTTCTTAAAAAAAAACATCATCTTGGTTTCCTCTCCACTAGTACTTCCAAGTCACTATCTGATCTTATTTCTCAAGATTTTTCTATACTGTACATCGACAAATACATATCTGCATTTCTAACAATAATAAAATTCATTTATTTTAAAACTATTCCACTGTTCTATAAGAAAATCTTTTTACTACTTTCCTCCGTATATTTAATCATATACAAACTATTTAAATATCTGAATACTTTATCACATGAAAGTTCAAAAGAATCACTCAATTGTTATGTTAAATTATATTATTAATATACTTTAAATAAATTATTGCATGCATATTCCGAATTACTCCTATCTCATTATATGTTAAAAAAATGTTGTATAAAATGTGTACATATAATTTGAACTTTCACACTTCATTCTTAGGTCAATAGATGATCTAAAAAAAATACATTATGCATTATAAATAACTATCAAAATTACCAAAACGACCTTTATCTCCTCGATCGTGTTGATCGTGTTCCGTAGGCTTCACCATCCATTTGATCCTTGTAGATATAAGATTCACATCCATACATTTTATTTTTAAACAATATTTCTATAATTTTATCAAGTTATTATATTTAAATTTTAATATTACTAAATTTATGTTTATATGTTTTCCCTAATCTCACATAACATTTTATATTCTAAAATAAATTAGTAAAAATATTCCAAACTATATTTACTGTACTTCTTCATCAAATTTTCTTGAAAACCGTTCATACTAAAGCTAAAAAAAAAATGTTTATTATTTCTTCTTCAGTCACTTAATGTTCTTCTCCCTGCTTGTTCAATTTTAAGGTAAAACAATTATTGCTCGGTTTAATAAATATTCATAGAAGACAATCCTTGGGTTTTTTATAATATTTAATACAATTATTAATTATGATATCAATTAATCCCATAAAGAAAACGTCTACATATTCTCTTCTAATATTTTCTGCTAATATTTTCCCGCACGACTTTTATGATGCATCTTCTAGGTACTTTGATTTAAATATTCAGTAAATTTTTCTATCTCCATGGATCCATTTTCATTAAGTAATTTAAATTTCCATTTTCCTAATCTCTATCTTTATTAAGCGTTTTTATAATGAACACTTTATAATATTTTAATTCTTCTTAGATAAAGTTTTTTCTTTCTTTTTTAAAAAAAATAATGACTCTTTCCTATCATTATTCAGTAATTTTTCCTTTCTTTTAAAGTTCTGGTAACTATATACTTTGTAATGTTTCCTTTAAAAAGGACAAACATTCTTTCTCTGTTATAACTTTTACATAATTTTTCCTTTATGATATACGTATCTTAATTTTTCCATAGAGAAGAATAAAAATAACTTCAGAGTAGCCTTATAATTTTGTGCGTCATAAATTTTTCTGACGGCAAGTAACTTCTCTTTTAAGTTTTCCGTATAATGTCCAAATTATATTCCTCTGAGTTACAATTATAAGTTTCTGGTTGAGCATATATAAAGCTGTATCGAGGCACTTTACAAATATTTTTCCTTTAGCAATATTTTTAGGTATTTTTTTCTGTAGTACTTCCATTTTTACTGCAAGGTTTTGGCTAAACTTGAATAAAAATCCTGGCAAGAAATCTTTTAAATTAGCCCTTCATTTAAAGGCAGTTCAAAATATTATATGTCAAAAAACTTTTAAAATAAATATAAAATTTTAAAATTATATCACTTTTCTAGCTTACGATCTTATACAGCTAAAAAATATGTTACTCCCTCCTTCACTTACACATTACTTTCTCCCGCTCCGTCTAAATCCTATTTTCCGTCTGCTAAATTACCTCCGTTGATTGGTTAATGACTTTTTTTAGCACGAACAAATTTACACATTTTTAGTTTTATAACAGACTAGATTTTTCAAATAAGACATTTATGACGTCATGTTTTAAAATATTACTTAGAATAGTATTTTTAAACTCAATTATAGTTTTATCAAAATCATTTAAACTTTAAAACAATTATTAAAATAACATTTAATATTTCAACTTTTACTTTAACGATAGATAGCAATTATATTTAGTTTTATAATTCACAAACTTTATTATTATTCTAACAAGCGTGTGTGTGAAGGTATATAATATACAGTCACATGATTACTAACTTTATCAGATGATTTGATTTTTTATTAATTTACATCTCGGTCTAAATTACCAAAACTGATATATTTTATAAAAATTTGGAAAATAATTTAAAAATGTAGAACTAAATATAATTCTCACCATCCTAAAGTTTATTTTAAAATATATTAGATTAAATTTGAATATTAATTATAATTATAATATTACATATCGTTTTTATTTAATTTATTAGTTTTAAAACATTACAATTGGATTGTTAATATACTTTTAACTATTTATAGCTGTATTATTTTATATGGCCAGCTTTTACAACCATAAGCAAGGATATAATTAAGCTTTATTTAACTGTTTCTTTAAAATAATCCATTACACTTTTACATACCAGGTAGTTTTCAGACTTAAATTGTACTATAAAATCTAATCGATCATACAATTATCAATATATTACACAAACGTATTTTAAAATTTAAATTTTTTTAGCAATTGACCATTCTACCTTATTATGACCTATAGATAAGGGCACAATATATATATATATAAGTGCTTTATTTAATCATAATAGCATAGTATGCTTAGCATGAAGGAGGTCTGGCATATCACCAAGCATAAACATGCTATCAACAAAAAACAATTCTGTGGTCACTTTTCAAAAAAGTCACTCATCTGAACAAACTTAATTATAATTCAAATATTATGCAAATTCTCTATTTTGGTTTTTCTCTTATAAACAACCCAAGCTCTTCTTATAATCAGTGTTATGTTTATGACTACTTAGTAGTCAGAAGCATGCTATGCATACCATGCCATTAAGATCAAGTAATGCTTTTCTCTAGATATTTTGTACATATATATATATATATATATATATTTTAAATTATATTGTCTGACAGAAAGACTATATAAGTTTTTAAGAACATTAATATTAGTAAGCATATAAGACGATATTGCAGCATTGTAGATTGTATTTTGGAGATTAGTCATTTTACAGGTGTTTACCTAATTGAGATGAGCCATAACAGGATGCTTTTAATTTTGTATAATTTTACTGTCAGTTTGTATTTAGTTTGTAAGCAAATTAAATGAGTTTCTATAGTAATTAATATTTTAAAAATCAGTAAATGTATTTAAAAAATGAAATATTTTATAAAACCTTCTAATTAAATTGAATGAAAAAAAAACTTAGGTCTGAGCCTCCAATTTACATTCATTTTTTCTATCGCCATGTTGTTTGTTTTAATCTTTTGAAAAAAATATTAGTACATATAAAAATTAAATATGTAGAATATTTATTAATAAAAATGTCTCTGAAATGGATGGATATATATTTGAATTGTAAAAATAGGCTTCAAATTAATTTAAAACGGATTATTTTTTTTGACGAGTCAGAGTAAAATATTGTCACCCTCTAGATTAGATCCGTCATCTATATATAACAATAAACATAGAAATATAAATAAATTTTCATTAATAAAAAACTGTTAATTAGCTGATAAACAAACAGAATAAGTGATTATTATTAAAATAACAATAGTCTGTAACAGTGCTGGCAGTACTACTTTGCTTAGCACTTGGAAACAATATTTAAAAGGTTAAAATAAAAGTATGATGAATAAAAAGCTACTTAAATCACCTAGTCTTTCACATGGCATGTTTAGTTTTGGAAATAATGTTCAAGAATATAATAAAATGTTAAGAAACCTATCATATGAAAATAAAAATAGAATACAAACTAAAATTAAATGGTAAAAAAAAAAGACAAAGAATATCCAATGCCTTTCCCAAAAAGGAGAAAAAATAAAAGTTTTATAGTAACAAAATAAAAGACATTATCAAATATAAATAATTCTGGTGCTGATTATTAAAACAGATAAAAATACATAGAAGAATTATCACGTGAAAGTAAAAAAAAAAAAATACAAATTAAAAATTAAATGTTAAAAAGTTCACTAAAGTTTCCAAAAAAGAGAGAAAAATGATTTATATCAATAAATTAAAAGAAAGTAATAAATGTAAATAATTCTTACTGCTTTATTAAAATAGATGAAAACACGACAGAGAGAGAATAAAATATAAAATTTTAAAAGAAAGGTTATCTATATAATAAGAAAAACAATTTTTTTTTATACATGCATTAACTAATTTTTGTATTAAGTTTAAGATTTTGATACATAATTGGAAGGCTAACATAGAGATTTTGCACTGTACTGTGAAATCTAAAGAGAGACTGTCCATATTAAAATAGTAAAGAACGACTAGGTATTTGATACATCATTAAAGGAACTATAGGTTAGGCGAGTATAAACATATATCAGTAAATGTTTGGTAGAAATTTTAAATTCGATTTTAAAATAATATAAAAGACTGAGAGTGCTGAACTTATAAAATTTTCAGGAATAATATGGAGAAGAGAATCTAAATATTAAAGAAGATGATTTTAAACTCAGGGACAATTTCATCAAGAAACAGGATTGATAATGAATATATATATATATATATATATATATATATATATATATATATTGTAATTTAATAAAAGAGAAGATCATAGATCCATTGTAAAATAAATTAAAGATTCAAATATAAATATTTAGCTTAATAAACGAAAAAAAATTGTAATAGAATTTTTATATCAAAGAGAAAAGAATTATTTAACCTGAGTAGTGTCTATTAAACAAAAGATCAGACTGAGTCATCAATCATATTAAGGGTCATTGGATTAAATGAAACATATTTCTATAATTAGATTTTTCAAGATATCAGAATATCAATAATTATAAACAAATTATTAATAACAACTATTATAACTCGGGTATACTAGTAACTCAATAAAATATCTTCTCAGGTATACAGACAGTAGATTTTATCCACTTTCATTTCTTGGTTTGATGTTAAGTGCATATTTAAACAAATACCAAGTGAATATGGTCTAGCAGGGCGCCACTAGATTATCTGAATCTAGACACAGTTATATTTAATAACCTTTTCACATGTACCGGGTTTGAATCCCTTTTGGTACTTTATTTCTAATAAAAATGAGTAATAAATAACTATAAAGAATTGACCGCACCAAAGTTAAAGAAAGTTAGAGGAGGATTTTGCTTTTTAGAGCCATATCACTGTATGCACTAATATTTAGGTAAACATACCAAAGTGAGTATATACAATTCATTAGACATAAATAATTTCTTAGAGCTTAACATAATAAATGTGTTTAATACTTTTTTATAAGTTTTGCTAGCTCAGATTGCTATTAACCTAGGATGGCAATTCACTCATCCTTGCATGAAATAGATGATAGGATGGTGGTTATAATATTACTAAGAAATCACTAAATACAATGAAATCAATATTTATTTATGGCCTTTAAACATTTAAACAGCTCATTAATTACAGCGTGATGATGATAATAATGATAATGATAATGGTTTCAACCACAGCTTTAGGACTAAGTCTAATCATAAAACCTAATTTTTATAAAGAAATTCATAATCACTGCTTAATTTTAGTATATCTAATTGGAACTTAAATAGTTAATATTCACCTTGATGATGAATAATCACACTTAATAAAGACTACTCTTAATGAAATATATACGCCTCGTTTAATAAAACAAATTAACATTTATTAATGCATTACTAATATCTACATGAAAATTTATAGATAAACATGAAAATTGATATGAATAATAATAACAATAATAATTGATTATATTGCAATCTTCAGATTAATTTCAAGTTCTTCCCCCTTTCCCATCAAATGTAGATGGTATTAAATTGGATAACCGATTTGTTAAAATGTTTCATCCACAAGAAAAGTATTTCATAAAAAAAAATATTCACTCATTGGCACACATACCTTATAATCTAACATGTAAGCAGAATATTAAAAAAACAATGTTAGTAGAATTGGAAAGAGCAAGTTTTAGAAACAAGTTTTAAATCATTTTCTCCCCCTCCCTTCTACACTCTGAAACCTATACTTTCTTAAAACAAAATAATTTAATATTTTAATACTGCTTATTCCTTCACATTCACTCGCAATTATACACAGATAAAGTATTATTATGTATGTGTGTGTTTACCCTGTAAAAAACAAAATATTATTTAAAACCAAAATAATAATACAAAAAAAATAATTATTACATTCATTAATAATATTTCATAACTGTAAATCAATAAACAATCATAATTTTGGTACATGCGAAATCATTAAGGAAGCCTAAGGTTATCATTAGTAAGAAATTCTTGGTTTTAGTCGATCTGAATTGTATTTAAAAGTTCTTTAAATAAACGATACCACTTTATTGCTAAAATTTTATTAAGACTCTGATATCATAAAGAAAATAGATATAAAAAGTCATATTACCGATCCTTTGTTTTGTGGTGAACTTCCAAGGGTTCAAACTTGTCCTGTTAAATATTTATACCCCTGCAGCAACAATTTCCATTTTACTTTGGAACTATCTCTTTCTTGAGGTGTATAACTATTTGATGATGATGATTCTAATATGATTATTTGCTTAAGTGGACAATTTGGAAATCATTATATTAATTTTTCTTCTCTTCGTGTCAAGCATGATTCTTTTAGTAGATGAAGCACAGCAGTTGTTTTCACATTTATAATTTTGCTTGGATTTAAACTCAGTTACTGGAACAATTAATTGGACTTGATGATTTAATATTTATCAGTAGATTGCTCTTTTCCTGATCGCCTTCCAATGCAGGTGAATGTTTTCTTCTTTCTATTTAAAAACATCTTATTTCTCTCGGTCAGTTGAAAGGTGTAGAATATTATTTTTCAGACAAGACATCTTTTCTTTCCTATATGATGTGCTAGTTGATGATGAGTCTGGTAGACAGACGGAAAAATATATATATTTTTTTACCCTGCCATCCTTATATTTTCAACATTCAAAACTTGATATAAAAAAATGATTTTAAAAAAAAAAAGGTTATCTAGCAGAATTAAAAATGTTTGTCTGCTTTAGTTTTAATAATTTTTAAAAGTCTCTCTATAACAACAATGATAATGATCATCTCAACTGATTTTCCAGACTGCTTTTATATCTGATTTTTTTCTATTTTTGGCCACATCTTTTAATTAGACTTATAACTTATTTTCAACCAAACCATTTTTTAGTTGAATAGTATGAAAAATCTCAGTATCCTGATTTTTAGACAAACTTTTGCTTTGATGGAAAAATAGTCTTAATCCTTTTTCCTCACATATATCTGTAACATCTAAAATTGGAGATTCTTTCTTTTGATCTCAAGATGAGACAATTTCAAAATCAGAGTTTCCACCAAGCTTAAACTCCAAAATGACAAACAATCATATACAAAAACAAAATTGCTACAAAATATATATCTGATTCAACAGATTTTCTCCCTTAACACAAAATTGTAAAAAAAAATAATTTGACAGATTTAACCCTTCTTCCTTTCAATATATAATAAATGTAAATTTCTGTATGTAATGTACACACACACACTCATTCAAATTATTTATAAACTGACATTAAAATGATCTAATTGCTAGCTTAGTAATTATAACCCTAATATTTAAAATTAAAACCTTAGCTTTTAAATCCAAATTACAATTATAGAAAAGCAAAAATAGAAGTAAGAATAAGATATCAAAATTGATCAAGCATGGGTTAGTTTTAAAAAAAGTTTAATATCTGAAATTTAAAAGTGGCTAACTAAATAGCTTTTATAACACACACTGCCTATATATGTATAACTTTGCTTTTTAACAGAAAAA
>JAQFVV010012513.1:1495000-1547500 GCA_028023455.1 Epiperipatus broadwayi
ACACATTTCATGATGTCATCTCTCTTTTTAGTAATAATTCCATCTTTTTTTCTTATTGCAGATATAAATTTCCTACCAATACCAAAATGTTGTTTTACACTCTTGAGACTTTTATTCTCTTCTACAGCTTTCCTTGCTAGTTCACAATTATACTTTCTTATATCATTTTCAACTCTTTTCCGCACCATTTTACAAAATTCGAGATATTCAATCCTTTTTAATGCATCATTTTTGTATATCTTCATATTCCTTCTTTTCTTCATAAATTCTCTAGTCTCAGTAGAAATTTTATTGGTCAATTGCTGCTTTTTTCTACCAGCTATCTTTGTTGCAGTTTTTAAAAGTGTATCAGTTATTTTCCTATTAATTTCATTCAAATCTGAATCATGTTCAAAATCTACCAATACTTGGAACCGATTTGTAAGTTCTAATTTAAATTCATTAGAATGTTTCTGAAGATTAGGAATATCAACTGTACATATTGTTTTTCTTAATAATTTTTGTCTCTCTAGTTTTGCATTAACACGTATTGTACATCTTACTAATCGAAGATCACTTCCTGTGTTAAATTTAGTAAGAACATTACAATCTTGAAATATGTATTTTCTGTTAGTCAAAATATAATCCAATTCTGCTGTACCTTCATTTGGATTCTTCCATGTCCATTTCCTTTTAACGTTTTTCGCAAAAAAATAATTCATAATATAAAGTTTTTCTTTTTCTGCAAACTCCACAAGTCTATATCCTCTTTCATTTCTATTACCATAACCAAAATTACCTACATCATTTTTGTTTTTTATTTGTTTACCAATTCTAGCATTAAAGTCTCCCATAACAATTTTAAAATGATGTTTATTCTGATCAAAAGCCTTTTGTACATCCATATAAAAATCTTCTACTACTTCATCACTATGAGAACTTGTTGGGGCATAAACCTGAATTATCTGCATTTGATATCTGCTATTAAGTTGTTAAACTAATCTTGTCACCCTGTCCCATACACCATCAATCTCCACAATATTATTCTTTAATTTTTTATTTATAATGAATCCTACTCCATTTGTATTTCCAATATTTGTGCCTTTATCGTAGAGTACATGTCCACTTTTTAAATCAATTGTTTCTTCACCTTTTCTTCTAACTTCACAAAGTCCAATAATGTCCCATTTAATATAAGATAGTTCTTCTTCTAACTCTTGCAATCTTCCTTCACTTGAAAGTGATCTGCAGTTGTAAGTACCTAAATAAAAAGTCATCATCAAATGGCAGCCTGAGTCCGCAATCAGGGGATTCTTAGCACCCTCCACCTTCGGCCACCAAGCACTGCCTTGGTTGGTGACTTTACAGCCTCATGGGAATAAGGGTCATGATTTATTTTTATCTGTCATGATTGTATATATTGAAAAAATATTCTTAAACTAGGAGGTAAAAAACCAATAAATTCACCACACTGGCTAATGTGTGGTGGTGAGCATCCCATCCATGTTCGTATACTATATGAATAATCACATAGTAATACCAGCTGCAACGACAAGAACATATGGAGTGGACATTAGAAATTTGCCCTGCTTGGTTCCTTTAAGGCCTCCAAGAGGAATCAAAGGGGCTCCTTTCAGTTAATAGCAAACTCCTTTCTGCAGCCATATATATATATATATATATATATATATATATATATATATATATATATATATATATATATATATATATATATATATTGTGAGAGTACCACATGAGCCTCACCTAAAATTTACCTGTGCCTATATCAAATTAACAGATATAAATAACCTACACCTATCTTAAGCTTTTCATATATCAGCTATATACATAACCTAATTAAATATTAAAATAATAATTCTAAAAATGAATTATTTTAATATATTTATATGCATTCATAAATAAATATTTCTAACTAATTGTATTTTTTTATTAACAAAAAATTGACATTGACAAAGCCTTAAAACATTGCATTGGAAATAAACGTTTGGAGTTCATTACAAATTGTATATTTAACGTTTGGAGTTCATTACAAATTTTCTATTTAAACAATAGAGAGCATGAGCATGATTATGTGATATGCTTCAGAAATTAATCCAAGTATAAAAATGAACTAATATTGTTATTATAATTATCATCTATTTAGTTATCGAAGCATCAGTAAATTTAAATGTGTTCGAATTTAGAACACATTTAAGAAAAAAAGAAGATTTATTATTTTAAAACTTTCTTCAAGTATTTAATTTACTTACTTTTAATATTATAAAGAACTAAAATAATAATCATTTAAATTGACAAGGTTATAAAAGAAATCAACGTCTTCGAAATGAGCTTTCAAAATATATGTTTAAGAAGACAAAAATTTACAAAGATGTTCTCTGGCTAGACAATTTATGCCAAGGATTTCTGCTGATGTTTTAAACCTGAACATGTAAATTTATTCCTACTTAATGCCTAAAATATAGTCTTCATAATTCCCAATAAAAAAGCTGCCTTAATAATGGAGTATTTTATTGAAGAAGATGTTAAATATTTTACTTTGCAAATATTTAAAAGAATGAATATTTGGATTGCCTCTTCGAAGGATGATCAATGAACTTTATCTTTCAACATTCATCATTTTATTTCATCTGAGGAGGAATATAAAACCATTATTCTTTCTCATCTTGGAATACTCCATTGTGTACTTTAATAACTCTTAAACTTTATTTCCTTTGTGAATAAATTGTATTTACGTGGAAAAATTATTTTGTTTATCAAATTGATCTTAACAGGATAAATGGAGAACTGATAAGATGAACATTTTATTTTTATTTGTTTAATAAAATCTAGATGTTGATATTTTGATATATGTTCTGATGAAAGCGAAGGTTGACTAAGGTAAAAGTTTTTAAATTATTTTAATTTGGAAGTAAGTTTTATTATATTCCAAATTGAACCTTACCTGACAATTATCATAATTTCTTTTTAATCAATAACATAATTAATATAAGAATACATTCTATTGTTATTCTAGTGTGAATGGATGTTATCTGGTACAAACATATAACACACACTGAATCATTTTAATGACACAATAGGTAGATTTATAATGCATGGTGGTATTATTTATTGTACACATGATTTTAAATTATATATATGTAAATAATTACATTATGGTTTTTTTTGGCTGTTAAATAGTTTATTATTGTATCATATATAAGCAGAGATTATAATTCTAAATTTTAATATTTTTAATTATTTACCTGATAATATTTTTGTTTCTATTACTGATTAAAATGTGTTAAACTTGATTTTAAAATTAAACAGGTCTCGTTTGTTTATTTTATTTAGTCATTTTATAAAACCAATAATTATAAATATACATACTCACACATATATATGTTGAATCAACTTAGTGATTTAATATTTATAAAAAAGTTATATATAGCTTATACTAAATTTATCATTACTATGGGATATTTGTGGAAATGCCTGAAGAGAGTCAATTGTGATTTCTACTCTGAGCTCGAATTCCGAGAGTAATGAGGTTATTAATAGAGGAGTGGATTGGATTATATTTTAAATCACATCATCCATGGCATTCTATAAGAAGACTCAAAGTCCAACTATAGTTAGATGCATCTTCCTCGAGTCCTGAAAAGGATTGTCCCATTATAATATATATATATATTATAATGGTCAGGGTGGATTAGAAGATTACAGTCAAACTGTATCTGCCATACAGGGTGCCACCAGGCTATTTGAGCTTGAAAAATTTATATAGTAGGCAGATACACGCTGTTAAGATCTAATTTTTACATATATGTTTTATTCCGACTGTCAGCCCATGCCACTAGCTCAGTGAGACACAGAAATTTATAAAATATAAATTCTTATCTAAAAATATTTTCAATATTAAAAAAATAAAAGAAGCCACTGCCAGTAATAACATACACAAACATTTATTAAATATATATAAAATTTAGAATTATTATTTTAGTATAGCTTTAATTAATTTTTTTTTTTTTTTATAAAACATTACAACTTTATTTTAGATTTTAATTTACAATTTACCTTTTATTTTAAATGTTCTCACAGATGAATTAATATTTTATTAGTGTCGAATATGGATAGACTACATAGATTGCATTTGAAAAGAAAATATTCTTATCCCTTATTTAACCTTAGGCCAAAAGTTTGCAGCCAAACCAATGCCAATCCATTTGATATATCAATGTATTCAATGCAGCATGAATACGACAGCACAATACCATACTGTCAGGAATGCACATCTGAACAGCATGGTTATAGAGAAGAAATTGTCACTCATCCAGTACAGGAATGTTACATCTGTCTGGTGAGAAGAACAATAAAAAAAACTCCATAGGAAAGGATTGCAGTTCTTTTTTCTGCCTTACTATTCTATTGCTAAAGGGGTGATCCAAGGAGCAGGGAATACATCTGCTTCCGATGGTCAGTATGAAATGGCACTTATTTTGCCCAAGTGTGGTGTATAATGTGATCCTGCACGTAGCGGATCTTCATGTTACATTTACTAATTACACCAATACATCCAATCCATTGACCCAATGTAACTGCGAAACAAATAACCTAAGATTTACCCAACCCTTAACCTAACTTAACTTCACAATTTTATGCAGCCATTCACATTCATGCCTGACTTAAATTTAATATGATTTAATTAAAAGTTTAGCTTAACAGAAAAAAAAATCATAATAAAAACTTAAAAGAATGGAAAAAATAAATTAATGGAAATGATTTTAAAAAAAATAATACTTTCAATAAAAATAATTAATAAATGATTTAGTCAGATAGGAAATTCTATTTCTATTTAAATATTGAAAAGGTTAGAATTTAGAGTTCTTAATGTTTTCAAATACTGGAAAGTTTTAGAATTAATGTTCATTAGTTATATATATATATATTGTAATGATCCGGAGAATAGCTCTTAATGTGATCTGCACTACAAGGTGCCATCTAGGCATTTGAACCTAGAAAAATTTATAAAGTAGGCAGATGCGTAAATCAAAAAAAAAATTTTTTTTCTTTTATATATATTGATTACGGTCATTAGCCCATTGTCATTAGCTCAGGGAGTAGCAGAGATTTATATTTATAATAATATATTTTATTAATTCTTATCTAAGAATATTTTAAAAAAGAATAAAATAAGCCACTGCCAGTAATTAACACATAAAATATTTATTTACACACATATATATATATAAAATTTAGCATTATTATTTTATATGTTTACTTTAGCATTTAACTACATTTTTAACTTTTATTCTAGATTTTAATTTACATTTAATTTTTATAAGTTTACATTTTAATTTAGTTTGCACAGATAGATTTATGAAAGTTTGTTTTATAATGTTCAGTACAGATTGGTTACATAGATTACACAGTTAAAAACATTTCAAAATAAACATAACCAATCAAAATACAAAGTCATTGATACGTCAAGTGCATAGGGAATACAAGAAACCCATTGACATTCATCGTAAGATGCCGCAAGACACCAATAACTTAAAAAACATCCGAAATAAATACATCTTAGATACTCACCGTAAGGTATCAGTATTTACCGAATGTCTATATATTTTGATCAAGTATGAAAACCAAAAACATAATTAACCGATAACGAATCCATGCAACTTCCATACCCAACTTAAATTTAATGCATTTTTATTTAGAGTGTCGAATATGAATAGACTACATAGATTTGCATTAGAAAAAAAAATTCTATCCTTATTTAACTCTAGGCTAAAAGTTCGCAGTCAAACTAACGTCAATTCATCTGATATATTGATGCATTCAATGTAATATGAAATATGGCAGCACAAAAGGTTAAGAGAAGAAATTGCCTCTCATCAGATAGGAATACTACATCTATCTGACAAGAAGAGCAATAAAAAAAAAACTCCATAGAAAGGAACAGCGTTCTATGTCTTATAATCCCTTCCATAGGCAAAACGAAAGTGTGCAGCGTATAAGCGATTCTGCCCGTAGCGAAACTCGAATTACATCTACTAACTACATCAATATATCCAATTCACTGACCCAATTCAATCATGAAACAAAATGCTAAGATTTCCTTCCCCTAATATAACTTTACAAATCTATATAGCCATTCACGCCCGACTTAAGTTTAACATTTATATAATTTAATTTATCGAAAAACAAAAATCATTATAAAAACCTAAAAGAACAAAAAAAAATAAATAAATGGAAATGATTTTAAATAAAAAATAATACATCAAATTACATTATTAATATTAATTTACATTGGTCAGATAGGATTCTATTTGTATTATGTACTAAAAGGTTTTAAAATTTAGAGTTCTTATTTCTTCAAGTGAATATAAAGTTCTTACGATTTTTAAAACGTCCAACTTTATCCGTTGCTTGCCATGAACATGAATTCCCATGCCATCCTAAAGGGGTTGATATTCTGTAGGCCGATTTATTTATCCATCCGGAAGTTTTTGCTTTAACTGGTCCTCAATGTAGAAAACGATAGTTCATTTCTCTTTCTTTCTTAGCAGAACTGAAGGGATTGAAGAGTGCGTCTTTTCAATCCCTTCTCCTTCAATTCCGCACTAACACATAACACCACTGTTCTCTTTTAATAGCTAATTAATTATTTTATTTTCAAACCTTTCCTTTTATAATAATTTTGTGGATTAACTCAACATTACGTCATGATGGTGAAAACCTTTTCGTTGAGGTCCGATTTCCCGATGGATTTCTTTCATTTGCTAAAAGTTTCTATGGTTTTCCTATCTGACCATTGTTTATACATTTAAATGCCCAAGGGCTTGTTCACATTTGAATAATTAAATTAATCATTTCCATTTTTTCAATAACATTTTAATTTGTTTTGTACAAACTTAGATATATTTTTATCTTTAAATTTTTACTGACAATTTAATTTTAAAATACTTTTTCTTTTTTTTAAATAAAGTTTAATTTTAATAAATTTTTTTTTCATCTGTGCGATTATATAGATACGAGTTTAGCATAGGATTTTAATTTTCAATTTTTAATTCTTAAAAAGAGAAGTTTTATTTGCAAACTTTTATTTTTTTCATGTTTACTAATAAAAAAACAATGTAACAACGTCTGTGCTCATTACAATATATATATATATAGTTCTTTAACAACGTCTGTGCTCATTACAATATATATATATATAGTTCTTTAGGTTTTAAAAAGTTCATCTTTAACAGCTGCTTGCCATTTGGGATCCAGTGTTAATTCTCTCTTTGTCCTGGGAAGACTGGTATGCTGTTGGCCATTTTATTGATTTATCCGGAGGTCCTTTACTTTAGCTGGTAATTTTATTTCCAGGCCCTGATAGCCTGTGGTCCACAATATGGGAAAACAATGTCATTTCTTATATATATATATATATATATATATAAATATATATTCAGTTTATATATATATATATATATATATATATATATATAAACTGAAGGAATTGAAAGTGCATCTTTCAATCCCTTCTCCTTCAACTCTCTCTGACTTAACACATATCACACCTCTCTCTATCACATCTCTTTCTTTTTATATTAATTTTGCGGATTAACTCAACATTACATTATAATGATGATGATCCTTTCATTGAGATCCATTTCCCAAGGGATTTCTTTTATTGGCTATTCAGTTCCCATTGTTTTCTCTCCTATCTGACTTTTAATTTACATTTCGAGATGCCCAAGGGCTAGTTTACTTTAACTAATTGAAATAATCATTTCCATTTTACACAATAGAATTAATTAAATTTGTACGTTTTTAAAGATATATTTTTATCATTAAATTTTTAAGTTTTTGTTGAAAATTTAGTCTTAAAACCTTTTCTTTTTTTAATAAAGTTTTCTTTTAATAAATTTTCATCTGTGTGATTTTATATATATATATATATGAGTTTAAGATGAATTAATTTTCAATTTTTAAAACAAAATTTTATTTGCGAACTTTTATTTTAATTTCTAATTTTATTTATAAAAATATAATGTGACAGCATGTGTGCCCATTACAATATATTAAATGTAAAAGAATAATACCTGTTATAAAAAATATTATATATAAAACATAAATAATTAATGGTAAAATCAATATTATATTTTAAATTCTTTAGAAGCGCTTTCAATTACATAGTAATCCTCGTCAGCTTTAACTGAATTTCAATTTTTTTTAAACTTAATGTTATGTAAATTTCCATAAGCTGTGTATGGTTGTATTTGCAACTTGCCTATTAATAATATCATTCTTATATATATATATATTAAAATTGCCTCTTTAATTTTACTCTTTTTATGATTTCTTTCTTCCATTAATATTTTTACTTCATTACTATTAAATGTAAACCTATAATTACAAGTTTTTTCACGGCCAAAGAATACTGAAGCTGTATGAAATTGACTATTTACATTATTTTTAATCTGATTATATAATTGATGCTTCTTCGATATTTTTTCCACAGAACATCTCAATTCACCAATATATAATTTTTGACATCCACATAAAATCTAATAAATTATATTACTTCTTTGCAATTTAGAAATTATATTCTTAGAATTATTCACCAATCAATTAACATTCGGAGGAACACAAAATGAAATATTATACTTTTCTTTAAATATATTCTTAATTAATTTAGATTGCATGTTATTTATAAATGACATAGATATCCATTTTTTTTATTATCCAAGGTAACATTGCAAACCTGCTTCTTATTATTAAATGAATTTACTGTATGCAAAATTTGGTTTTTATCATATCAAACCTTTAAAATTTCATTAGCAAAGAGTTCAATATTTAAAATTTTATCATTCTTATATTTATATAATTTATCATTGTGATGCAAAAACAATTTCAGACTTGCCATTTTATGTATCATTGGAACACGTGATTTATAATGAATATATCCTCTTTCTCCAATACGTTTAAAAATTAATTTATAATTTAAATCAGTAGCATCTCAAAATATTTGTAAATCTAAAAATTTTATTTTTCCATTTTGTTCATTCTCATAGTCCATTTTAAATTGTTTAAATTATTCAGATTATATAAAAGAACATCAATAATGTCTTTAGGACCACAAACAAAAACTTCATCAACATATCTAGTATAAATTTTAATATTTTCTAAATTATAAGAAATTATTTGTAATTATTATTTGTAATTTTACATTGTCAAAATATGAAGATATTATATTTAATTCTTATAATTTTGAAAATATTAAAATTTATACTAGATATGTTGATGAAGTTTTTGTTTGTGGTCCTCAAGACATTATCGATGTTCTTTTATATAATCTGAATAAATTTAAAAAATTTAAAAGGGACTATTGAGAATGAACAAAATAGAAAAATAAAATTTTTGGATTTACAAATATTTCGAGTTACTACTGATTTAAATTATAAATTATTTTTTAAACCTATTGGAGAAAAAGGATATATTCATTTTAAATCACGTGTTCCAATGATACATAAAATGGCAAGTCTGAAATCGTTTTTGCATCACAATGATAAATTATGTAAATATAAGAGTGATAAAATTTTAAATATTGAACTCTTTGCTAATGAATTTTTAAAGGTTGGTTATGCCAAATTTTTCATACAGTAAATTCATTTAATAATAAAAAAAGGGTTTGCAATGTTACCTTAGATATTAAGAAATGGATATCTATGCCATTTGTAAATAATAAGCAATCTAAATTGATTAAGAATATATTTAAAGAAAAGTATATTTCATTTTGTGTTCCTTTGAATGTTAATTGATTGACTAATAATTCTAAGAGTATAATTCATAAATTGCAAAGAAGTAATATAATTTATCTGATTTCATGTGGATGTCACAAATTATATATTGGTAAATTGAGATGTTCTGTGGAAAAAAGATTGAAGGAGCATCAATTATATAATCAGATTAAAAATAATGTAAATAGTCAATTTAATACAGCTTCAGTATTCTTTGACCATGAAAAAACTTGTAATTATAGGTTTACATTTAATAGTAATGAAGTAAAAATATTAATGGAAGAAAAGAATCATAAAAGGAGGAAAATTAAGGCAAGTTGCAAATACGGCCATACACAGCTTATGGAAATTTACATAACATTAAGTTGAAAAAAAATTGAAATTTAATTAAAGCTGATGAGAATTACTATGTAATTGAAAGTGCTTATAAAGAATTTAAAATATAATATTGATTTTACCGTTAATTATTTGTTATATATATATATATCATCAGTGAGATATAAATCTCCTCACTGATGAGAGCTATAGCTCAAAACCAGTCTGGGGATGGGGACCATCATAGATAAAGGCTTCAGGTATTTTCTCTTGTAGCATTTATCATAAAAAATAAAATAAATAAGCTTGTTTAGAGCTATTAGCCAGCTCTTTATATACTAAATATTGGTAATACAAGCTACATAGGTCATGTGACAGGGGAATTTTTTTACTAATATTATAATTTTGCTATTAGTATTTTTGCTATATTAAATTGCTAAGCCTACTAATATATGGGATCACTGAATTTAGTTCAGGCCCATATAGTTTCTTTAGTTAAAGAGCTGAATTTGAAGACATGTAGGTATCTGAAGATTTAGATCCTTTTTTTAATATTTAAGAATTAGATAAATGCTTGGATTGAATTAGTATGTAATGATTGCAGGATTCTACTTTCACATGATCCCCAACTCACCATGCAATCTCATATTGCTGACCCACCTGATCACACACATGTTGAAACGATAAATAATCACCAATATAAGTATTTTGTGCTAAACCAGTACTCATAAGTTGGTGCAGATTACCATCTCCACACTTATATAAATCAGTGTTCAGCTTTATATTAAGATAGCCAATATTTATACTTTAATAGACATGCTTCAAACTACTCCAACCCATAATTTTTCAGTCTTCCATTTCATTGAAAATCTGATGATGGAGCATTTAAAGCCTTCATTAGTGCCAAGGTTGTCATCCTATCCATGTTAACATTTAGTCATTCTGACCCCTCATGTACAGGAGAATAATCCATTTTTACATACATATGTGAGGGATGGGCAGTCATTTGACACACTATAATCTAAGCATCTAATACAATCCTCCAGCAGCCACCTTTTACCCATTTAGTTAATTATAAAATATGATCTTAAGATAAAACACCTTAATGTCGTCAACCCAAGCTCATTTGCTTCTATAGTCATATAAATCTGAATACAGTTCAGCATCTATAAATTTTGGTGTTCTTGGTTTATGAAAAAACACAGCCACCATCATGCCAGAGGTAGTAATGGTATAAAACCAACTAAACATCACATTTTCACCATTTCCTATGTGTAGACAAGCTATAATAAACAGGAATAAACTCTCCATACAGCAGTGTCACACAGTGCCAGCCATAGCAATCAATGAATGCAGGAAGGTCTTTGCATAAAATCCTCACTTAGTGCCTACTCATCCAATATCTGCAGACTAATTTCTTGTGCTGTGTGGAACTACTGTATGGAGAATTTGTTACCATTAATAACAGCTTATGTAAGTATAGGAAATTGTAATCCTGTGTTTTGTTTGTCTTATATAATTCCTTATTAGGGGATGATGAGGAATGTGGCTTTTTATAAACCAAGCTAAAGTTCATTCAGATCTATATGACTAACAAGAAAATGAGCTCGAGTTGTAAGATATTAAGGTGTTTTCATCTTAAGCTTCTAGCTTTATAGTTAAATAAATAAGTAAAAGTGGCTTCTGGAGGATAGCCTTAAATACTTAGATCTGCCTGCAGTACTTTTATATTCAAAGCACTTCATTGATGAAAGTGACAAGCTAGAAACTAGTCTGGGAATATTGGATGACTAGGCACTAGATGAGGATTTTATGCAAAGACCTTCCTGCATACATTGATTATTAAGGCTTGCACTGAGTGACACTACTGTATGGAGAATTTGCCATTGTTAATAACAGTTTGGGTAAGCATAGAAAATAGTGATCATGTGATATTTTGTTGGGTTTAATTTCTATCAGACTGTCTTAGTGATGACATTTTCCATAGATCATATTTAACCACCACCATAATTTTCAGAACAATGTTACTCAGAAAAATATAATCTCATATATTTAAAAATGAAAGATTTTTATAAAAAATAAATATGTAATAATATATATTCTTAATAATTATCATTTAATTGTTATGCAAAAATAATGATAAATCTTTCCAAAAAACCAAGTTTCTAGTTATCATAATATGAAATAATATGGCAAAGTTTGTGACCACTAAGAGTACAATGGGTTCTCATCATTGCGGAACTTACTATACTTTGAAATTCCTGCTTTTTCAATTTTCTTGACAGCTTCAGAATTTTTTTGATATTAAAATATTAGAAAAACAAATACTAGAATTTTAAAATTAATCACTCAATAGAGGGATAAAGATGCAAATTGAATTTCTTGACTGATGCAACACCAATCTACTAAATGTAAAGCTTAAGCATGTTCTCATAAAATTAAAATACTGTATCTCATTTAAATAACTTTTCATTGATAGCTGCAGACATCTACATACATAAATTAGAAGTGAAATTAATCAAAACACATTCAATTATAGTTTTTGCCATCAGGTATTCACAAAGCTATCAAACTAATGTAATAGATATCCTTTATTGAATCAATTCAAACCTGGGATATATGTTATTTTCTCATATTCATTAGGGATAAGATTAAACCAAATTTCTAAAAGAATGATATAAACCATACATTTATTTATAACTCTTTTCTTGGCGTATTGATTAATTTTTTTAAAAACTATAGCCACTTGTCTGCAAAATAATTAATCTGTAATTGGAAATTACTTATTCAAAAAGCTGGACCTATTCTTATTATTCTCATTACATCACATGTTTTGTATAGTGGTGGAATGGGAGATTTTGGATTTTAAGGTCTATTTAATGTTTTATTACTTCCAGTGGTGGAATTTCTTATAAACTCCCAAAAAATAAACCATTCAATTATGTATTATTATTCTTGATAAAAATGAAAATTTATGCTTTAGGTAATGTTGGTATAATAAGATCACATGTTCCAACTTCTTAGTTCTAGTCATAAAAAATACCGATAGCTTTAAACTATCATATGCTCACCATAGTTCAAATGTTCTCCAATGGTTTTTCCTACTACCAGCTGAGAACCATTCAAAACTTTTTCAGAATGAATCCATTTTTTTAACACTACTTAAAATTTCAGAGATCTATTATTCATTAAACAATTTCTTAATTACTGCAATTAAATTATAATTACTTGATGGAATTTGTTTATAATACATATGGAAAATAAGAATTGAAATTGAAAATCTCTATGTGTGATTGGCTAACTAGAAAATGTATTAATTTTTAACTGAGGTTGAAAGTTTATATTCTGGGTTAAGCATAATGTCTAGTTTAGTAAATGATTAGTGATAATCATTAATTCATTTATCTAGAATGGATTAGGGCAATTTTGTGGATGGAATATGTATGGTGCTTATAAATCAAACTATATCAATTAATCATGTATTTAATCTGCATAGTTCTTCAATGTTTTATAAAATTGCCATGTAATATCCCATAGGATTATATTTGTCCTATATGGTTTAATGCAATGTCACTGTGCCCAATTATAAAGCTCAAGGACAATGAATTGCATCATAGTATGCCACTTCTTATAATGAACTTCTTATGAATTCATAAACAGTAAACTCTTCCTATCATTCCATTGTTTATTTATTTTTCTTTAATTAATTTCTTACATATTTAAATTTTTTATTTACTAGTATAATTTTATTAATAAATATTTTTTCCTATCTCAGCTTTCATTTTCTTAATTTTATTATAAATCATCCAGTAGTTAAAAGATGTTTCTTTTATCATCATTTTTGATCATGTGAAGTACTGTGATGCATGTCTTTAGTCTGTTATGATTGATGTATTATCCTCATTATTATCTTAAATCATTATCAATTCACTGAGAAAAGTTTTTAAACTCTAATCCAATTTTTCTTTTCCATTTGCACCACATAAACTGTATTTTTTAGTCATCTATCTTATATATCAGGGGTAAGCAAATAGCAGCCTGAGGGCCACAAGCGGCCCTCTAAGAGTTTTTATGTGGCCCGCCAAGACAATCAGAAAAATCCACCTTGAACTGAGATTTCCTTCCCATGTGCAACCAAAGATTCGTGTCGTATTTTTCACTAGGATGGCCATGTCAATACACATGCACAGTGTAGATACAATGTGCAGTGCTTTCCCATTTGATCTGTTTACTTTCAATTTTGTCTTTGCATTAGCAAATATATACATTTCCAACTTTAGTGAAACCATGAACCCTCCAAAAAAATGTAAAATTGGTGATGAATGTCATGTGTTTAATGAAGAATGGACAAAACAAATATTTTTTTGGTAAAACAGGGAATAAAGCAGTGTGTTTATTGGGTCATGAAAAAAGGGTGCAGCCCTCCACTAACCTTTACTGCCACAAAATGGCCCCCAATGTGACCCTCCGCCAACCTATGTGCCCCCCAAGCCAAAACAATTACCCACCCCTGTTATAGATGATTCCTTTCTTTCATTTTTGTAATATCTTGAGATCTAGATTAATACTTTGTTTTTATTGCCATCTTCACTTAAATTTTCAGTCCAACTCCATTTCAAACCTTAATCTTTTCAATAATGAAACTGATACCTATTTGTTTGTTTTTTTTCATTTGTATTTCACTTCTAATTACTGCTTGTTAATTGCTTTAGATCTCTGTTTGTAATCCAGATATTTATGCTATCCATATTTCATTGATCTAGCACCTCTGTATTCATTTTCTGCTGCTTTCTAAATCTCAATATCATAAAGTAATATTAAAACCTATTGTTAAAAGCCTTCATTTTGTAGCACGTATGCATATTTCCATTTAATATTGTTATCTATGTTAAAACAGGAAAAACTCCCCCATACAGTAGTACTATTCAGTGCAAGCCAGAGTAATCAATATATGCCAGAAGGTTTGTGCATGAAATCCCTATCTAGTGCCTACTCATCCAATATCCCCCAGAGTAGTTTTTAGCTTGTGACTTTTGTCAGTGAAGAGCCTTGAATACTGTATGGAGAGTTTTGCCTGTTTTAATAACAGTTATGAGCAAGCATAAGAAATGGTGATCATGTGATTATTATCTATGTCAAAATTATCCATTTAAGATTAATTCTATAACTAATATTATGAATTAGAAGTTACCAACAGCATATACCATGATTATATTATTTATTCAAATGTAAACATAATCAAAAAATTAAATTTGGATGGCTGCTTCAGTTAAAAATAATTTAATATCAAAAGAAGATATGTTAGTATTTGAAAAAAAAAAGTTATTACTAAATATGTTTTATCAGGTTTTATTGTTCTTGATGGTTTAATATAGTAGTAGGTATGAGACTCTGTAGTTTAAGGTCTATGGATCACACCCAATCCCGTAATTTCTGAAATTCAAACTCCTTATAAATTCCCATGTTATAAAATCATTTGATTATTTATTCAATTAGGTTTTACTAATTGATCTGAGATTTGAATGCTTAAAAGAAGAGCATGAAAGAGATTTCAAGTTAATCGCTAATATATGAAGATATGTATGCTAAAACTAACAAGAAGAGACTGAAATCGAAATAATTGGGTGAGAGAATAAACCCGTATTATTGACTTCACTGAAAGAATTGAACGACTAAAATGGAACTGAATTAGATCAAATGATAATAAATGAACAGGTGAAGTCTTAAACGCATCACAAGAGACAGTAAATAATGAAGAAACACGCATATGTATGGATAAAATAAGAACATTGTCGATGGGACACGGAGAAGTGAGACTGAAGATTGGAGAAACAGAATTAAACAAATAGTCTTTTAATCTGCGGTGGATTAGTAAGGATTGAAAAAGGCGATAATAGTAATGATTTTTTTATCCACCTGGATTAATTAGATTGCTAAGATATTTATAATAATCAACTTTTAATTCAGTTATTAGCAATATTTATTTTCACCTTTTTTGACCTCAGCAGAATATTTCTTACGTTTTTTCTTTTTTCACTTTTATCTAATTTTTTCTTATCTTCATCTAATATCTTTTACAACGCTTTAAAAAATGAAGACTTACATTTATAGATGCAATTTATAATGATAATTTATTTTTTTTAGGATTTCCAGGATTACTACTTTATATATAAAGGACACAAATTTACATATATATAAATTTACACGCACATTTTTTAATAGTAGGGATGAAATAAAAATACTTCGTCTTAATAGCAGTTTTAATCCACACGCCAATGTTTAAATGATTTGATAGAGACTTTACTATTATCGTAATAATAAGACGTACTTACCGTTATAATTATATAGTGTTTTTTTTTTAAATTCTAACATCTAGTTCACACACACACATATGTATACATTGTAGAAGCGCATAGCTAAAATTTTGGCCAATGATTATGCAATGACGCTCCATGGTTAAACATATAATTAAATCTCGGTTTGAAATGGTTATAAATTTAGCCAACTATTTGTTTGTTGAAAATATCTAACTATATACTACGCTTTTTATATTTCCTTTGATTCTTTTATTTTAAAAATAAAGAAAGATGGTGAATTATAGAACCGATTTTCATCATATTTGTTTTATAGGAAAAATGATTTCATTTAAACACTGAAAGAATAATTTATAGATATTTTAGGAATGTTTTAAATGTCTTACTTTAAACTTTTTTTCTTGCTGTTTATTTATATACGGTATATACATAATTATAGTCTATAACATTAAACTTTTAATCTAATTTATTCAAAGTTTTTATGAATATGAATATTTATTTTATGTTGCAAAATTATAATTATTTATCTGTTTGATATCTTATTCTGTATATTAATCTTCGTTTACAGAAATTATAAAGTCTAATAAATATAAAGAATTCTAAAAATAACGATTTCTTACGGCGGCATTCTTCATGCGTTTACCAAAAAGACTGCTATCGTGGAAAACAAGGAAGCTTACATTTCGTTCTCGCAACAACGCCCTCTTTAGCTTCTCGGCGCATCGGAACCAGGAAAAGCTATAAGCGACGAAAAGGTAAAGAAATATTGCATAAACGAAGAAAAAAAAACTGATTAATTACTTTTGGAATTGCAAAATGAACTAAATTATTAATTCATCGCTTCTATTGGATTTAACTATACTTCGGTTTGAATTAGGATAAAATTTGAAGGGAAATGTTGTAATTAAGACAAGTAGCAGAACATAAATATAAAATAGTTATAAAAATTACATCAAGTCCGAAAGCGGAGTGTGTCACTGTTTCAGTTAAGGTAGGTAATTAAAAAAATTACTTATTTTTTATACAGGTAGTATGAAACGTTTTGTTTATTTTATTACGCATTAAAAAAAAAAAAAAACTTTTGAAATTATTTCATAGAATATAAAAGTTATTATTGAAAATGATTGACCATACGGGGACTTATCTTTTTTCTTTTAATGATGACAATTTTTTTAGTGATTAATGATTTTCTTAATTTAAGAATAAATAATCTTAATGCTGGTTAGCCTTATTCTTTTTTTTTTTGTAAAACGGTATGAGAGGAGGGGAGGGGCTCTATTATCAGTATTATATAAATCAGATATTAATAAATCTGTTATGTTAATTAAAATAAAATTTAAACTTTATATAATAAATATGCAGAGTTCAGATTAAAATGTCACAAGGATATTATTTGTTTTTCGCAATAGATACACAATTCATATTCAAATTTTTTCTTATTATTATATATTTCATTAAAATGTCAAAATTGGTGTATACTTAAATATACATATGTAGATGACCCAATAAATTAAAGACACAACTAATACCATATATTTGGAGATAACAAAAAAATATTAAATAATAACTTTAACATATTTTGAGTGCAGAACACCCTTAAGGCAATCGAGCATACGATTTTAATTTCGTCTTTAAGTTATTACTTTTCAATAACAATTTATTATAATTATTTACAAGTTATTACAAAAGGGTCCCTAAATTCAGTGTTGTTATTGAAAATATTTGCTTATTAGTTTTTGGATGTGCTGTGTGGGAGTGAAGAAGGATAAACAAATTTAAATTTTATATGCGCAAAAAAATAAATAAATAGAAGTCAACGATAGCTACCACAACTTATTAATTTATTCAATGTATTATTTAAAAAAAATTAATATTGACACATAATAATTCAAGCCGTTAGCCCTTAAAAAGTTCAGCGAATAACCCTAAATTAATTGCTATCTTTACTAAAGAGTGTCGAAGTATTATTTTATAGTCAATAGTCCATTAAAACAAGTGTCAAAAATTAGGGTCCACCATATTTTTGAGGCTATGGCAAACATACACACTTCAGTTTCTACAGAAATTCAGTTACAATGATCCGAATTTTGGAATTTTGTGAATGTGATGGTATGGACTGAAACAAATAGAAATATTCAACATCTGTACCAGAACTTTAATGGGAACTAATATATTTACTCCTATTATTATAATCATGTTTCTTTGATTTGGATAAAAGTATTAAATTTTTGTACTAAGAATAGTAGTGAGTTTATCAAGCTTAGTCTGCAAAATAAATAAATAAATAAACTTATTTTGCTTTATATATATATATATAAAGCTGAACTAATAGAAAATCGCACTTAAATCCATATGTATTTATAAGCATGAATGCATTTTATTTTCAAACATTAAGAATTTACATAATTCAAAACAGGTGTAATATAAATACATAATTATAAATAAATAATAATTTTTAATTATGTTTATATAAAGCTTATGCAAAGTAGTAAAAGTATTAACTAGTGAGAGAGAAAAAATGTAATAATAATTAAAAAAACATATTATTAATATTAGGGAAAATATTTATGATATGCTTAATATTAATAATATTAAAATAATATAAATGTGTTGATGATATATTAATGACTGCTGGATCTAGGCTCCCTCATGTGTCTCCTAGAGCAAACAAGTAAAATAAGTTATTAAAATGAATGTACATATGTACATGTATATATTATTACTTATTTTTATTATTTCAATTTCAAAGTCTAATACTTTTTAATAATTGTTTTATAATAGTAGGTTTTATTTGCTCTTATTATTTTCCTACAACTGAAATGTTACAAGTATGTATATATGCACACACATACAAGATGTGAATTTAAAACAATGAACTACTAATGTATACTTTTTACAATTATCCTAAATATCTGACATTTATTACTGATATTTACACATGTCTGTCTTACATATATAATAAAAACATAGTGAATTCATTTTTAATGGATTTATTATTTTATTTAAATCAAATAATAATAGTAATAAAAATAATTATTAAGAATTTATTAGCAATTTATTCTTAATCTTTTAAAGAATTTAAACGTTTAGATAATTAATTTTCTACAAGATTAAAGTTTAAACGCGTTTTACGTAAAGTGAGACTGCAAATGTAATAATAAATATTAAAAATAGATAAATGACTAAATATTAGATCTATGAAAATTTACTTCTGAAGAAAATTTTTAAAAGTTGTTATTTAAATTGCAAAAGAAGCTATTATGGGAACTTTGAAAAACTGTAAAATTTATGCATTTCTTCTATTCACAAACTTGTTTTGATTATGCATGTAACTGAGGATTTGTTAATGAAAGTCTGGAAATATTGTAACATATATGAGATACTGTAACATAATAAAATAGTTGTTTTAAAACAAAACTTAGAATCAAGCAATCAGAATATAAACTTTGATAATTTTCAAATGCTTTATGATTAAGCAATTTTATATGATGATTTCTGATTTTATGATTCGATTTTAAACAAAATTTAAGAAAATAAAAAATAATATGTATATAAAATAGAAAAAAAAATGATTTCACTTAATTTGAAGAGTAATGTATTAAAGAACACACACACACATATATATATATTAAACTACAATTTTGGTTGTTCTAAGTAACTTGAAATAAAGCAAGGATATCTATAAATTAAATAATTTGGTACTATTCTATTAGCATGTTGATACCACTTGATGGTATTGTTTCTATGCAAATGCACAGAAATATGCCATTTATGTGGCCACTGCTGACCTTATTTTTATGCAAAAGCACAGAAACATGTCATTTAAGTGGCCACCACTTATGGTGTGCTTTATGTTATGCACTTTATATTGGATGCTCACAGGTGACTGCTCAACACGCTAATAGAACAGTACCAATAATTCAAGCAATAATAGAGTATTTAATTTAATCACAAAATGTATTGCTTGAATTAACTAATTTATGGATGGCCTACATTTCTGTTTAGTGTTACATAAAACAACAAAAAATGGGTTCAAGAAAAAAAAACATTTTTTGCCTTTTAATGCATTGGGATCATATGATGTATTAGTAATCAAATTAAATAAAACCATTTTTAAGCAATATTTTTATACATATTTTATTTTTTTAATGATTGGATATATATAATAAAATCATTTAAAATTGGTTATAAGGTTTTGGCTTTTATGAAGGCAGCCATTTAAAAAAAATGTATAAAAACAATCTAAAGGAAATTAAGGTTTCATCCTTTCTTTGTTTTTCTTTTAATTATTTTCTGCTATTTGAATTAACTGTAAATAGAACTAAAACTTCAAATTAAATGCAAGCATTTAAATTAGTTATATGATTGATGTTTTTATTAGGGCAATAGTTTATAAAGGCAAATTAAATATAATCAATCCAAAGGGAAATTAAAATGTTATTCTTTATTGTTTGCTTATTTTTAATTAACTACAGATTCCCTAAAAAATGCTCCCTCAAATTAAATAAAAGGGCCATTCAAAAAATCTATCTATTGCGCACGATTCAAAGTTTCCAAACTGATGTGAATATTAATTGGCATATGACCAGTTGATTCACTTAGGCTAGTCAACTTTGAAATATAGGATCTTGAAATTGCAATGTCATTGAAACCAAATGATTGTCTAAACTTTGAAAAAGTTCATTCAGATAAATGTATGCAAGAAAATGGGTTCAAGATTTAACCCAAATAAACATAAGTATTAAGTGTAATAAAAACATTTTAAAGTTTGAAAAGAATAAAAATATTGTAACATTATAATAATTAAAGAGTAGCAAAAAATGTTCTCTGGAGTTCAACAATGTTTCCAAAAACAATTCATACATGGACAGAAGATGAACATAAACTTTATTCTGGTAAATGATAATTCACACTAGTGTGAAAATTCCATCAAGTTAATTTTTCAGAGTAGAGTTTATTGGATAAGACATTAGAGAGTTTAGAAGGCAGGGTTACTTAAACTTAATATAGACTTTGTTCCAATTCTATATATTAATTACACATTTCAAATATTAAACAAAATTAGGTAACAATACATTAAAACAAAAATAATTAAAGAAATAGCTAGATTATAAAATGTTAAATGTAATCTTTAATCAGAATGAATAGAGATGAAATAATGTGGAAGTACTGAAAATGTTCAATGAGCTATATGCAAACTAATTGTCATTAAAGTTAAAATGTAGAATGAGTTCATCTACACTCTAGCTTTTATCATATGTAATCATATCATTTAAGAGTTACAGTGATTTAGAGTAGCTTATAGTTGTCTTGAAATTGTATCAGTATATATATAAATTATGCTCTGCATGTAACTAGATCAGTAATTGGTATGCTTATATATGATTAAAACTAAAGTTAGATGGTCTCACTTTACATTTTATGTTTGCTGACAGCTGGTTTCCATATAACTTCAATTTTTCAGTATTTCTGCATTAAGATGTTGAATTATATATGTATGTATTAAAACAAATTGCTAAAATTAACTCCACAATTTTCAATATATCAATATATAAGTGAAATCTATAGCTAAAACTTATGCATAATTTCCATCTTCAATAGTATTTACTGTAAATTCTACTTAAAATGGCCACCATGCTACAATCATTTTATTTATATTTTATAAATTGGTATTTAGAAAAAACAGTTAATTATAGTATTTTGTTTTATTATCCTGTGATTTAATATTTTATAAATCTTGGGTAAGCCTAGGAATACTTTTGCTTGTTGTTAACATAATACTGGGATTTTGGCCAGATGCCACCAGTCTTCATCAAGGTATAATAGAGATCAGTCAAGGATTCTACACAGACATGAAACATCCATAAATGTCTTACTACCTGGAGACTACCTGGAGAAATCTAGTTGAAACATTAATATAATGCTAATGTTAACACCAAATAGTTTGCCCACACACCGATCTGAAATATACATTCACATCATTTAACTATGACAATCATAATCTTAATATATTTACAAAGTTTTCAAGAGTACATATGGACTATATAAAAATCATTCTGAGAGTTTAATATATTCATTTATGTAAATCTACTAAACTTCTACTGTTCAAGTTAATATGAAACGGTAAAATAAAATTAATAAGAAAGTCTTAAAACCATTGAGTCTGCTTTTGGCAGATTGCTACCTGAATTATAGTGCTTAACAGAACTGTACCATTAAAAATATTATATATAGTAATGAAGACCAATATGTAAATCAGCTCTGTATGTAAATTAGATGTTTATTGATTTGATAATAGGTTAGAGAAATATTTTCTATTGATGGAATAAGGATCTCTTGCAATAACGCAAACCTCTTTATATTTTCTTTTCCTATCATACCTCATGGCACATATTGTTCTTATATTGGAGGGGGAAAAGATGTGTCCTATAGTCAATTCATAATCAGAAAAGATAGATTTCCATTCACAATTTAATTTAACTACTGGACATACCTTTTCTCTGTCCAATGTAAAAACAATATGTGCCAAAAGGGATGATAGGAAAATAAAGAGTTTAGGTTATTGCAAGGGATCCTCATTCTATTAATAAAAATATTCCTCTATCCCATTATTAAAAAAAATGGAACATCTAATTTACATACTGTGCTTGCTTTGCATATTGTGCTTCATCTCTATATATTCATGTTTTTAATGGCACAGTTTTATTCAACACTATGATTCTGTCAAAAACAGGCTCAGTGCTTTTAAGACTTTCTTATTAGTTTTATTTTGCCTTTTTATATTAACTTGAACAGTACGAGTTTGGAAGAATTACATAATTGCATGAATAGTGTGTATATTATTGAGAATTATATTCATTTAGTTAATAAAGGTAATAAAACAGAAATCAAATACAAAAGGTTATCATGCTTTAAAAAGTATAACCTTATTATGCAAAATAAAACAATTTGAAAAAGCGTAGCAACATTAAATTGTAGCTGTATACTTTATTATCAATAAGATTTATAATGTTTTACATAACTTTCAGCTTCAGTTTACCAGTGACTACAAGTCAAAACACTTTCATTTCTAAAAAGAAAATGGTATATCTAGCCGTAATATAGAAATTGAATAGATGACAGAACTATAAATATATATAAATAGAATGGGAGTAAACTCTAAACATATTGTGTGAACTATTGATTATTCGGTTATTATCTTCTATAAATAATTGAACAATTACTCAGAAATATTAATTAATCCGTTTTTTTATTAAAAAAAAATATTTTTTGTACAATGCTTACATAACACCTTTCAACATCAATAGTTTTGATTGCCCCTGCAATCTTCTTCAGAACTTTTTTAATCTTCTTTATTTCCCGCCTAGTGGGAAATAAATAAGATTAAAAAAGTTCTGAAGAAGATTGCAGGGGCAATCGAAAGTGTTGGTGTGAAATAAAAAAAGATTAAAAAAGTTCTGAAGAAGATTGCAGGTGCAATTGAAACTGTTGATGTTGAATGGTGTTATGTAAGCAGTTGGGAAATAAAGAAGATTAAAAAAGTTCTGAAGAAGATTGCAGGGGCAATCAAAACTGGTGATATTGAAGGATGTTATGTAAGCATTGTGCAAATAATAATTTTTTTTATAAAAAAACTGATTAATTAATTAATTAAGGCAATGCAAAAAAGGAAAAAAATGAGATTAAATACTCAGAAGTAAGTATATTTTAATGAGAACTTCCAATATACATCAACCTTATCTTAAATTAATAATGGTAAAATAAATTAACTTGGCATTATTGTGAATAATCTTTGCCATGATCTTGCATTAGTTAGCTTATTTTGATATGATTAAATATCAACCATGGTTGAAAACATAAACTCAAGTTTAATTAATAAAACAAATTTGTATGGATCTATTCATAACTTTTGCTTAACTATATTAAAATAGATCAGTTATTACAATCTTTAATATTATCTTGGTAGATTCAACCATTATTAATATTAGATGGATATTGATATGCATTGTGGTTTAATTGGCAGTGCATTATAAAGCTGATGAGAAAATTATGCATACTACAAAATGATTTGTTAGTTTAATATACAATATTGTTCTGTTTTATCTGAATGGAGCTTACATTTTCTAATTTTATTTATATATATTTTTAGAGTTCATGTCCCTTTCACTCTTTTCTAATTGGATATCATATTCAAATACAGACTTGCAAAATTTAATATTTATATGGGCCACTTTCAGTTTGAATAAAATTTTGCCCAAATGCAAATATTTTAAATAAATATAGATTAAATTTTAACATAACTAGAAGTCAAAATCTTGTTAAAGATATATATTTATTTGAGGAAATGAAAAAAGTCTTTATTTAATGCTAGCAAGAATAGTATACTTGTTTTTCTTTTTACCTACCAACATAAATTAAGACCTTGTAAAACAGTATAATTTATAAAAACAAATATATTTTATATTTGGTATATAACAATATCTTTCAACTAATCAAAAATAACCTGGAAACAAAATAAAATTACAATTATTTCTGCTTGATGAATAAAATGGAAACAAGTGTCACCATTTTGTGAAAAATCAATTCTGCAATGTATCTTTTAAATAATACAACTTTATGTTTTGCTGGTATCTTTGACCATCTATTAGTAAAAAATGAAATTTGAAATATTTAATATTTGCTCATTTTTTGAAAGTATTTACTGCATGACTGGAATAGAGTGCTTGAATATATATTATTCTATATCATCTGACATAGATCATATCCAGTAAATTTAACCAGAAGGAAAAAGTATGGAAGTAAAAAAATAAGCAAAAGACTTAGTAATAAATTTATAAGTTGAAATTATATATTATGAAATTTTTTACGTCTTAATTTTAATGGTAGAAATTCTTTTGTATACCCAATGTCCATTTGTGAAGGTTAAGTCTAAACAAAAAGCAAAGAAATCTGTCAAAATGTGTGAGTAAGCATGGACAAATTTAGAGAGAAGTTTTTTGCAAATGTTTTGGTTAAAAGAATATTCACTTAAAATATTATTACAAGTAACTTTTCAAAATTGCCATAGATTATCAAAAATTTATTTTCTTTATTTACACACATGTATGTTTTATTATGAGTCATTAATATATGTTAGTATCAATATTTTATTAAATTGGCAAATGTTTTTACAAACACACACATTCGTTATATTATGGGTCAACAATACATGTTAGTATCACTATTTTATTAATATTTCTTCTGTAATAAATTTTATTTATTTTCTTTTGTTGTGTGATAACAGTAGTGGAGTAATATGTCCTTTATATTAAATAGTTTCGGTGGAGAATGAAAATGCTCAAATTTTTGACATGATGTAAGAGATTTTTATCGGCTTGATATAAGTGTTCTGAATTTAAAATAAAATTTTAATTTCTAGCAGCAATACAATTTTACAACACTCCCATATGTCTTTGGTATCTTCTTTTGAACTTTTTCACACGTGATTTATGTTTGGATTTTTTTTGTGTGTGCAATTACAAGATCATTTAAAACCTCTCTTGTGTGATTAGATTAGATAGGGATGTGGTTTAATTTATATAATTAATTAACCATAAGATAATCTAGCATAAATTTATGACTTGGTTTTCTCTCTTAAATATTACATGCCTATATTATATTATATTTACATTTGCTGTTATATAAAGATATGTATGCCATACACTTGGGCTTGACATATTGCTAGAAGAGATGATAATAGATGGACAATTGAAATCTTAAACGGGATTCCAAGAGATTGTAAAAGACCCAGAAAGTGACCAAACGTGAGATGGATGGATGGAATATGAAAGTGTTCAGGTGTGATGTGAAGAAGATGGATTGAACTTGGAGAGATCTTTATCCTGCAGTGGATTGATAATGGTTGATGATAATGATGCCATATACTCAGATACATGTCCACATCTATCAATGCACACAGTTAATTCCCAAAAAAAAAAAAAAATTCTGAACGCTTTTTTTTTTAAATTATAAAGTTACAGGATGAAGTTATAATATTCAAGCATATTTTCACCCATAATAAATATTCTAAGAATATCTTTTCTACTTTATCAATAACTATTGTTTTTGTATACAGTGAAAGCCAACATGATTTTAATAGCAGTAACTTTATTTAAAGTATAAATATTTTATTTTTTATAATTTTTATGAAAGAAAACGATTTAAAATAATTTTAATTAACATCAATTTATTTGTACGATGATTCTAATAATTTTAAAAATACCATAAATAGATAAGAGCTTATGAAATATGTAACAGTCCATATCTGAAAACATTACTATAATTATTCACAAAGCAAACGGTGAAAAAATTATATTAACAAAGTTGACAATAATGCTTTTTTGTTTCAATGCCAATTTAATAAATATAAATACAAATCAATACACCGAACTTCTTTTTAAATCTTGTTTTTTTTTTTTTTTTATATTTTTAATATAAGACTATTATAAAAATATAAACAACCACCTACGTTCCGACTATTTTACAATGTAGTCTTTATCAAGGTAACTAAAAATACAAATACAAATATATAATAATAAATATAAATATCACATCTTCGAAATAATACCAAAAAAATAAACGAAACAAAAAGAAGCATTTAAAACGATATATTTGTCTGGTTTCCATTTTATTATGCAGTAATAAATGAAATAGCAAAATTAAAATGGCATAAGAATAGATGGTAATTGTTACAAGAAAATGACATTATCTAGAAGATTTAATTGATTCTTTGGAAATCTGATTTGTAATTTATTGTAGTAACGTATTCATACTTAGTTATTCAATGAATAGAATAATTCATATATAATTATGTCTTTTTGGGATTCTAACTTTTGATTAGTAAACTTATATTCAATATTTAAAAAAATCATAAGTAATCTTTTTGATTGACATTATAGTTATTATTTATTTGATGTCTTTTCTTTAAGAATCGTGATAATGAATCAGGTGTACAATAATGTAACGTGTGTGTTTAAAGCTAGTATTTATAATGGATAATACTCTCATTGTACTACAGTTTTAGATAGACAGAATGAAGCTTTTTTTTTTTTTAATTCTGAGTTGTAATTCGTCACATTGTGCTATTAATTTTAAAAAGAAAAATTTCCCCAAATAATTATCTAGATATCTTTAAACTTTATTTCACTAATTATCAAAAATATATTTTATATCTTTGTGAAATTAAGTTAGCTGTTATAGAGAGACACTAATGAATGAGACTATAATAAATGAGGTTACCCTAGTATTAAAGAAAAATGTTCCCCAATGTGTATGGACAGCATTTGATTCAATTGTCATTACCGGACATTAGATCTAAATAGAAAGATAATAATATACTTATTCCATCACAGATATGGTTATAATGCTCAGCACCAAAAGACCACTAAGCCAACCAAAAGCTGATTAAAAATAATAACATTGCCAAGACCTATTTAACATACATATGCCAAATTATTACAGATAAACAATGTAATAAAATTATTATTGCAATATTTGACATAAAAAATTTTCACTGCATGGGCATCTGTTCCATAGACAGCAAAAATAGATTATGCATAAATGATGTTGAATTAATATGTAAATAATAACAGTTTTATCTTTGAAACAGGCAACACTCTCCATACAATAGTTTTATCTTTGTTTGAAAAAAGATACTGGATTTGACTATATCCATAATAACTAATGTAAAGGATCAATTTGGCATTGCTAAGTAATCTAGTAAAATAAAATAGTGCACAAATAGTTATGGACAGTATTTGATTCAGCTGTTAAAGACCTGGTATTGAGTTTGAAAGAAATATGGTATTTATTATATATCTATTCTTGCAAAAGTAATTTGCCAATTCAAAAATCAGGTTCATAATAAGACTAAAACGTAATTTAGTCCTGATCAATAAGCATTGTTTTATTTAAAGAATAAACTCTAAACATAAGTAGTCCACATTGATATTTCCAAAACATTTAATGATGGGAGTGCATATTAATTTTCTAGTGCATGTGTGAAGAGTATATTCAAACTAATAAGAGCCAGTGTCATAGGTAGTTGGAAATAAAAAACTTTATCGTCAATGTGATATATAAACTGAACTTGTGCAAGTAATTTTCTAATTCAAAAAATCAGGCTCATAATAAGATCAAGCCTTAATGTAGGTATAGTCAATAAATGTTAGCTTATTTAAAGAATAAGTTCTAAGCATAAATGATCCTCTTATGCTTTGAAAGCATTGTTTGATTGGAGGGTGCATGTCAAGAACATTAATAACAGTGGGATTCTACCCTTATTGTTAAAACAAAGTTGCCTTGACAACAGTTTGAGATTGTTGATTGTTATTGATATTGGGATTGTCTAAGTCTTGACTATTTTTTAATAATTACTCATAAACCCATTTAGCCTGAGTATTATTACATTTATTATCTAAGTAATATTTTGGGTGCATTTTTGAAATTTATTTACAGTATGTAATTTTATAATTGACTAATTATTAATCTGCGGTCAGAATAGGTTTTATTTACCAGTTTAAAGAGATTTATTTAAACTTCTTTGTATCAATAATTTCAATTTCTGTAGTCAAGTTGCAATCTGACCATTAATAAGAGCGGGGTTCCACCCTTATTGTTAATAGGAGGTTACCTTGACAACAGTTAGAAATTGTTGATTGTTATTGATATTGTCTAGGTATTGATCAGTTCTTAATGATTACTTATAAACCCATTTAACCTTGAGTATTATTACACTTATAATTTAAGTAATACTTTGGGTGCAATTTGAAATTTATAATTGCAGTTTGTAATGTTATAATTGACTTTTTATTAGTCTGCATTCAGAATAAGTTTTATTTACCTGTTTAAAGAGGTTTATTTAAACTTCTTTGTATCAATAATTTCAATCTTTGTGGTCAAGTTGCAATCTTTAGGGTCTATAAAAGTATATTAGACCATTAATAAAAGTGGGATTGCTGATTGTTGTTGATATTGCGATTTTCTAAGTATTAATTGGATTTTAATGACGACTTTCAAGTGTATGTTTGAAGTATAGTTTCTTCTACATTATATATATATATATATATATATAATGTAGAAGATAACTATACTATATCCATATATATATATATATATATATATATATATATATATGGAACCTAATGTTAAAAAGTTTTAGCACCACTACCTCCATTTAGAAATACAAATTCTGAATGAATTCATTAATTTATATATGTAACTCTTTCAAAAACTATCAAGAACAAGAAACATCCACTACATTAGTAAATAGTAAAAAACAGAATGAAATCTACTTATCTGTAAAAAAACAACAACAACAACAAAGAACATATATTTAAGATTTTAAAACATTTATCAAAAATAAATAAAACATAAATATAACAACATTTAACTAAAAACATATTTTCCAAATTAAAATATATATATATAACAAGAGTCACTGTGGTGGACTGAACTGTGTAATGTGTTTTAGATTGGAAAAAAAATCTCAGAAAAGCACTCAGTGAAAGGATCACAGGGTTAGCACGAACAGCATGATAGCATAAAAAATAATGATAGCACAAAACCTCACAGGCAGCATGTTTTTTAATCTTAAAGGTCACTACATACATATCTTAATCATTGGCATGGGTTATTCATGCCAGTATCTTGGTTGCCATGACATTGATAACTTAAACTTTGACTAAATGTTACCAGACGAAAACTTTATCTGAATAATACATCATAGCAGGACTAATACCAAAGTACCAAATAAACTTTCAATTATATCTTAATAAAAAATAAAATAGTAGAGATAAATTTTTAGACAATCCTGCTGATGATTAATTCATTACATATAAATTAATAGCTAATGATGCAATCAATCATTTCTCATGAAGACAATTCTGGCTTTTTGTTATTACGAAAGACATTTTTTAAAGAAAACATAAAGAATTAAATTAAGTTAAGTAGTATTTGTTTAGGAAAAAATTATGAAAGTGTAATTAAAATGACTTCAATCAAAATTTTGAAAAGAGTTCTAAAATTAAAGGAAAAAAAAAAGATTTAAGTATTTAAAATGTTCTAATAATTTCATACCATTTAAAAAGATTTATGAATATTAAAACTCTTGGAAGATTTTTCTTCGTAGTCTATTTTTCAATTTTTTGATAATTTTGTTTGAAGAAATTTTTAGAATTCTGAACGTCTTTTAAAAAGTATTTATCAATTTTAATAATTATATTGATTCATCTTTTGTTGATAAGATTAATAACTTTAAATTAATAAATATTAAGCATATGGTAGTTTTGATATAGGAAATATCAATCTATTAATAGATCGAACAGTATTGATGTTTTTCTTTCATTGTTAGTTAATAAGGAGTTTTCTGTGTGAAAATAAAATTACGATTATTAAAGATATGCTTTGGTCGAAAGAGGATTTTGTGTATTTTAATTATAGTGGGAAATTTAATAAGATTAAAGAAGGATATAGATTATATTATTTCACTTTTGATTTCTTCTGTATGTAGTGTAATTATTTAGAAGAAAGAATTATTGATAACAAATGTGAATAATGAAATTATTAGTAGTAAAAATGTTTTGGTAGGAGAAAGTTGGATTTTTTTTCAATTAAAATTTGTGGATTTATTACATGGTATGATTTAAATAATAATTGTTTATGTTGTAGTTATTATGTTCAATGTAAAATTACCTAATAATTATTAGCTTAGTATTGACAAAAATGTAGTTTTAAGAAATTTTTTAAAGAGATATTACAACTTTAACATTTTTGTTTTCCTGAAGGTTTGTGATGATGGTGTTCTGGCTGTATTTTTATATTGGACTATTTCCATCATCTAATATGAGTATTGAGTGTCTTTAAAAAAAATAACTTTTATTTAAATATTTCAAACACGTCCAACTGTTAGTAATAGCACATCAAACAGGTTAGTATATGCACCATGTTTTAACAAGAGGTATTATTCTCCCCTCTTCTTCAGGTGTTGCTGGCCTGACCAGTGACAGTATTAGCATGGGATTAGAACATAAACCCTTAGATTATTGAGTATTGAATTTTAAAATAATGTGCATTGGTTCAAATCCCATGCTAGTGCTGTCACTGGTCAGGCCAGCAACACCTGAAGAAGGGGGTAGAATAATACCTTTTGAAAGATTGTGCATATACTAACCTGTTTGATGGGCTATTATTAACAGTTGAATGTATTTAGAATATTTAAATAAAAATCAATTTTTTTTAAAGACATCCAATACTCATATTAGATGATGGAAATAGACCTATATATAAATACAACTACAACTTTAATAGTTTAATATTGTATAAAGATTTCATGACAATAGACTATTTAGATAAATTGTTTAAGGATATTTTGTTTAGTAGAAATCATAATAGTAATAAGATTATGTTTTAAAATGTTAATAAGAAAGAAGAATATTTTATTTAATTGCTTCATGAATTGTCTTCTTATAAGAATTGTAAGAAGAAATCATAATATTTTTAAAACATAGCAAATAAAAGGAGGGAGAATTAATAAAAAAATATCATTTCTGAAGTTGGTTATCCTATTTCTTGTTTTTGTAATATCCACAGGGGATTCCAAAATAACCGGAATTTTGTAATAAAAAAATGTATATTTATTCTTAGGTGTTGCAAATTGAATCACTTTAAAAAAATATAATCTATTTAATTCAATTTACAGGTCTAAATCAGTTATCATATTTCTAGTCCAGAAACAGTTGCAAAGTGATGCGCTTTAATGCTTCTGTTGTTCTTTCATCCTCAGTTCTAAGTCCGCAAAAAAAAAAATTGAGACATTTTTTTTCATTCAAGAGATTAAAAAAATTGCATGAAGTGAGATTAAGTGAATATGACTGATAGATAAGCTGGGTCACGCTGAATCTAATTAAAAACTATTTAGGATTTGAGAGATGACATGGTTGGGATGGAGTTTTCACTTTTTGTCTTTTGCACAAAACAGTTGTTTACATTTTATTGGATTACCTAAATATTTCAGAACTTGCAGCTGAAATATCTGACCATCACAAACTAAATCTGAAAAAAATCAGTGTTGATTCATCATTTCAGTCATTATTAAAAAAATGACAAATACGCAAAACACACTTTAGAAAAAAAATGTTTATGGAACACATGGTGATGTCATTTGGCCGATTGATGCAGAAAATTCCCGCAAAAAGTATATAACAGGAAAAATATATAATACAACAAGCATGCATACCAGAAAATGATTCCTATTATTTTTAGATCCTTCCCTTATATGTATAAACATGTACTTATGCCATTTAAATAAATGAGTGTAAATTTTTTTAAAAAAGTAAAAAATAAATAACTTAGTTTTTTTGTGATACATGTTCATGAAAGAAATACAGAGCATAAAATTGTCTTTCAACAGGCTAAGATTGTCTTCATCAAGAGAAATAAAACAAGAGAAAAGTTTAAAAATCTCTTTAAAATAAAATTATGTATGATTCTGAAGCTATTAATTTATTTAAAACTTATTTTTATATTAATGCCATTAGAATATGAGTTGTAATTATGAGAAAGTGGTATAGAATATATTTGATTTATATTATGTTACACTTGATGACTCTTTTTTGATAAGGAAATAAATGTAGTGTATATTTAAATTTGACTTTCGTTAGTGATTATATTTAAATTGATGTAATTGATATGTATATTAAATTTAAGCATATTTCTTGTTATATATATTAAATTTAAACATATTTGTTAAGCGTTGGTGATCGAGTGCTTAGCACAGTTGCCTTACAAGCAGTTGTCCCGGGATTCGCTTCCCGGTCGACGCTTTGACACATTAAAAATAAATAAATAAATAAAAATTAAACATAAATCTATTAATATATATAAATAAGTGTAATAATGATATTTTGTAAGTGCTAACTGTTTTTTTAATGATTACTTACAAATCCATTTAGTCTTGGGCACTATTACACTTATTATTTAAGTATAATTTATATACCTGGAATCTACATGTAACAAAGGGAATTTAAACACAGACTTTTAAGTTCCTTTCAGTCATCCACTCCATCTCACACAACCAATACACATGACCACATACATGTTAAAAATATAACATATCCAATATGCGTATTTTATATGTGTGTGGTCATGTGTATCAGTTGTATGAGATAAGAGTGGATGGCTAAAGGGAGGTTGAAAGTTTGGGTTCAAATCCCATATTTTACATCTATAATTTAGTTCTATAAACTATTCTTTTTGAAAATTAGCTATATTTTTATCGGTGTTATATTTATCTTGTTTATGTTCAACATTTATAATAAGTGCTATATTTTATATTCATGCTTGTTGTGAATCTGTAGAATTTTTTTATTTTATTTAATTTATCATTCTTTCGATATAATTTTTATAAGCATTATTTATCCTAATCTCTATTTCTAAATACTTTATTTTAACATAACAATTCCATTTTTGTAAACTTAATATTATATATCTTACTATTAAATTCAATATGAGAATTATTCACAGCTCCTTTATTACCATATTATTTTTTAATTTTCTTTTTAATTTGTAATTTATTTATAAATATTGATGACATTTACCCACTAATTAAGTGCACAAATAATTGTCCATTTTTTATGTTGTCCATCTTTTATGTATCTCCCAATATTTATGATTGTATTTAAATATGAATAATAATGTTTAATGTCAAACTTTGTTGTATAATATATATTATATTTATATAATTCATGCCCAGAGACAGTTTTTGTATTAATATTCCCATACTTTTAATTTTTGGAATACTTGGATACATTTTCTCTATATCCATTGTAAAGATATTTTGTTTTTGTAATTAGTTTTACATTGTTTCATATTTACAATAACATTTGTGTTTTTAAAACAAAATTCCCCATAACTTGTAATATGTGCTATCAATTTGTTTAAATACTTTCAAACTTTTTGTAGGATAAACTCACTAAATTTAAACACTAGTCTTCATAAATTATTACCCCTATGAGATTTTACCTTAGTAGTAATTAACATATAGAATGTTTCATCATATTAATATAACTACCACAATTAAATTTTTATAGAAAGCTATTACTATATCTTCTTTATTGTATGGATGTGAGAAATGGATACCATACAGATGTAACATAATTCCATTGTAAGAATATAATAAAATTTTCAATATATGGCAGCATGATCATAAGTTCAACCAGTATGATTCTCAACTTTAGGAATTTGACACAATAGTGTTCTCTGTTATAAAATCACATTTTCATTGTAATTGACAATTAGAACATTGAACAAAAGATAACTTCTTAAAGGTTGATTTTTTGGAGAATTTGGTTTTTATAAGAATAGGACAACTTTGTTTATGTTCTAAGGATTATCTCAAAAAAATTCTAAAGAAGTATGATATTATTATTTTTGTTGCATATGTTTTAAAAAAAGCTTTATTAATAACAAACTATGTACAAATATTAATATATTTACATTAAAATAAATGTTTGTTACATAGGCAAAAGTATAATAAAACTGCAGCCACAATAATACAAATAATGCAATAAAATACTATCTCTAATTATGGGTGATCCAAAATTGAAGAATGGCATGTTCTAAAATTATATAATTATAATAACTAAATAAAAAAAAGTGTCTAGAAATTTATTTTCAGGAGTTAAATCTAATGGAAAATGTTAATTGAAATAAATGTTTAAGTTACAAAGGAACACAACTGAGATAGATGATTGATTTCCAAGTTTTGGAATATTATTTGTTGCATTGGGAAGATATGGTGGAGAATAGAATATATTGGAAACCAGACATTTCCAAAAGAAATGTTTCCTTAGAAAAAAATCAAGATACAACATTGCATTATATTAAATGAACATTCTCTGTTGCTCAAAGATTGATTTGTAAAGTTGTTGCAAAAATTCAAGAATATAAAGATGTAAGTTTGACTCCTATAAAAATATTGTTACTGGTCAGGTATCTACATCCTGAAAAGGAATGGAGAATAATACTACTCAAAACATTGAAATTTAATATTGATACTTTTCTTCACAAATATTTGTTCATCTGCATATTGAAGTGTTTTTTTTATAACCTAATGATAAGTGCACTTTTGGTGAAATTCATCTTAATCATAAAAGTACTTTAAATCCCAAAACATAAATAGATCACCATGTGTTACAATTGCGTATTAGATGAATCTGGAATTAGTCCATATGATTCGAAGTTGATTGATGTTGAGATAGTCCTTGTGATATAAAGTTCATAGGAGTATGGAATAGCTTCCATATCTCCTCATAAATGAATTTTGATGATAGAAGTTTATCTCTTTGTTTAATTTTTTTTTCAGTGATTGTATAAATCACAATCTTTCATCGGGGAGGCCGTGAATACATTTTCTTGCATCTCGCATACCAGATTGAATATGTGATGAAAATTGACATTCTAATGAATGGAAATTGTTTTTTTAATGCAGTCTTATAATGATATAATGAGGTAGTAGTCTACCTTTATGTTCTGATAAATAATATATCTTATTGTTCCAAGTCCATTGCATGAATTGATGATATGACAGTATGTCTCGTCTTCTCTTACCACTTCAATAAACAGACAAACAAACATTTATAAATGTTTTCAAGTCTGAATCAATTTTACAAATGTTTGTAAATATTGTAAAATTTTTAGCATTGTATTTAGAAAAAAAAATATTATGCTAAATACAGTATACCAAGCTCACAATTGATAATAAAGTGAAAAATAAAATTTGCTTTTCACATAAGTAGAAGAAATATAATAAACATGATTACATGCAACGCTTTGATATAGACAAATGGCTACTGTTGCGTTATAAAATTTATTAAATTTATAAATTTAACATTTTTTTGTTATTGTGATCATGTGTGGTGCTGTAAAGCAAAAAGAAGTCTGCTGTTATGTAAATTTATTAAATTTACAACAGTTAATGTTTAATTAAGCTATTTATTCAGTATGCTGAATGTTTACTATAATAAAAAGAGGGATTTGAACTTAGGATTTCCAGTTTATTTTCATCCACTCTATTTCAAATAACTGATACACATGATCACACACATGTGAAGAAGGTAAATGATCACCAATATACTTGTTTGTGCAGAACCAGCACTTATCAGTTGGTCCAGATAATATTCTCCCACACATATACACAATCAGTCTTCAACTTATATTAAGATAGAAATTCCTTAAACTTTAATGGGCAGGCCTCAAACTTATTCCCATTCCAACAATTCAACCATCCATTTCATTGGTAAACCAATGATGGAATGCTCAAAGCCCTTAGTGAATTTAATATTGTAGTCATACCCATATAGACATTATATCATTATAACTCCTCAAATGATTGGACCATTACATATACATTGATATTAATGTGAGAGCAATGGGCTACTTCTAAGACAATATGTTATTAATCTATTCATTCAGTATATTGAATGTTTACTAGAGTAAATAGAGGGATTTGAATTTCTGATTTTCAGTCTATATTTATACTCCAGTCCATATCAAACAACCATTACAAGTGACCACACACATGTGAAAAAGATAAATAATCCCAATATACATATGTTATGCAGAACAAACACTCATAACTTGGGGCAGATGGTAATCTACCACACATATATATATATATATATATATATATATATATATATATATATATAATCAATTCTCAGCTTATATTAAGATAGCAATTCTTATTAATATAAATGGATACGTAATGGTCTGATAATTTGAGGTGTTATATTGATATAGTTAAATCCACCAAGAACATTAAGCATTCCATCATTGGTTAAATTGTTGGAAGGGTGAGAATATTGGAGTTTTTGTATTAAAATGTAATGAATCGCTATCTTAATATAAACCAAGCACTGATTGTATATAGGTGTGTGGGATTATGATCTGACTAAACTGATGAGTTCTGGTTCTGCATAAAATATGTAAATCGGGGAACATTTATGTTTTTTATATGCATGTGATCATGTGTATTGGTTGTTTGAGATTGAGTAGAGAATCAATATAGACTGGAAAATCTTTTTAAATTTCAATGTTATTTTTTGTTTGTGTACGGTTTTTTGAATTAGTTTATAATTGAAACAGTGTACATCGATACAACATATAATGCAGTTTCACTGTATATATAAAGATTGTGAGAAGACAGAATATATTCTTGGAATCAAACAATTATGATTCATTTTATGTAGTGCAAAAACTAAAACAAAAACAGGAGGAATGGCAGTTGTTGATAATTATAAAATTGAAAGAAAAAGTTACGAATGTTGGAAATTACAATAGATGAATCTAATAAGGTGAAAAGATATGTTCGTAAGTAAACCATATGAGAAAGCTATATAATATTGCTAGTATAATTTAAGAGTAAATAATACTTTAGTTTAAACAAAGATTTTAGATACCTTTTACTATTAAATGGAATGATAAAAAACAAATTATACAAACTGAAAATGAAAATCTAAGAGGATATCTTACATTAAAGACACCTACATATAAACATTTAAGTAGATCTGTTTATGTATTAATGAATAGAAAATTCAAACTTATACATTTTTAGAAATAAATGGAACCTAGAGTTGAAATTTCGCTATTTGTTTTTACAATGATTATGTTCTTTAATTATTAAAAAATAAATGAGATAGAAAAAATGGCCCCAATTATTATTATTACCCACCACAAAAATACAATTTGTTTAGTAGCAATGTCATCCAATCTCGCTGTATTTACACCATCTAGTGTAAATCTCAGTAATCAATAGATACTAAAGATGTTATGATATTGGAGGAATTGCTATTTGTGATCAAAAAAGTTTGAAGGTCATGCGACTTCTTGTTGGTTACATGATGTCTTACTGGATTAAGGATACTTTATTTTGGTGGAGTTTCAGGGGTTTGATATTTCTTTTCACCAAAACAATGTGTATTGTTAACAAAGTGCATGTATAGTGGAAATAATAGTTTAACACTCAGTTTTGTTGAATAGATGTAATATGTGGAGATTAAGATGAGAGAGGTACTGATGAAACCCACCCACAAAACACCTTCAATAATTTATTTTGAAATTTATCAGTTATCAATGGAATGTTTTCAAGTGCTTTTAGATTGGATAATTATCAATTTTAGAATGTAAATCGTATATTTCGGTAGCTTTTTAAATAAAAAAGCAGACATACATGTTGAGGTTGAGCACAGATTTCTATGAGCCCTGTTTGATTAAAGATGTTGAAAGAAATGGTAATTCATTTAAGTGTTAAAACAGTACATTGGTATTAATTATATAGAAATCTGTTATTGAACTCAGCTTATAGTATGGAAGTGAGACATTGAACTCATCCCAATATATCACTTAAACGTTTGGGTGGAAAGAATGGGTAGATTCATTCCATTCTTTCTAAAATACTATATCTTGTGTCTGGAAAAATTGAGAGTATTTATTTATGATTTATCTTTAAAGTGCATGTGCGTTGGCTTAATCGCTAATATCACTATTACATAAAAAACATAGCAGTATATAAAATAATATCTCATTATATATCATAAAGTGTTTTTAAAAAATCATTTAAAAATGCTAGAAAAGTTAATAAAAATACTCCAGGTAAGATAACATGACTAATTTATATGTCTATCAGCATACTGGATAAATTGTGAGTCTTTTCCTGTAAATTTCTATTATCATCGATGAGGATATAGGAAAGAAATGAACTATGATGATCTTATTTTAACAGATTTGAACACGGTATATTTGGAAGAAACAAAAGCCATTTTTGTTAGAAGGATTATCTCATCCAGTATTGATTGCTTAAATGGGGGGGGGGTGCATAAAAGAACACACGAATAAACATAATTAAGCAAAGATGTGGAAGTATTTTAAAAATTAATATTCACTGTTAAAATGTTAAAGGATCAACGTTTTCAATAGATGTGGACAATATTTATGGATATAAGCCTCATAAAACAATCTCTAAATTATTAGGATTTTGTTTTCTTCTATGTTGTTTTATCTTTCGAAGTTTTTTTTTTTTAGTTAGAAAAGACGTACATGTTTGGGATTGTCTTTTATGGTCGCTGATTGAATAGCTAGATTAGAGCGAACTACGTACGTTTAATATATGGATAGTTCTATAACTATATAAATAGATAGATAAAAGACAGTACGCATGGCAAATGGAGAAATAAATAGATAGATAGATAGATAGATAGATAGATAGATAGATAGATAGATAGATAGATAGATAGATAGATAGATAGATAGATAGATAGATAGATAGATAGATAGATAACAGTCAGTTAGATAGATAAAAGATAGTACGCATGGCAAATGGAGAAATTAATAAATAAATAAATATAGATAGATAGATAGATAGATAGATAGATAGATAGATAGATAGATAGATAGATAGATAGATAGATAGATAGATAGATAGATAGATAGATAGATAGATAGATAGATAGATAGATAGATAGATAACAATCACTTAGATAGATACACAAATACATTAATAGACTGACAGATGGATAAATATAACGACAATTTGATAGATAGGATTAGTGGACAGATTAGATAAAATGTTTAAGCTATATGTGTATATATATCTCCCTTTCCCACTTCGCATAAATTTCTCATTTGTTGTGGCCACAAGTATTGACCTTGGAAAAGGTACAGAAGATTACTTATCAATAACTATTATTTCAATTTTATATTAGCAGTGAAACATTAAACTACTTTAAAGTATACGCTTAAATAATTACTTATTTAAAATTCATGGGATTACTTCATATATAGAATCAAAGTGAAATGTAATCAGTAAATACAACATTTATTAAAAATTATCTTTATAAGTTGTACTATTTTGAAAATTGTGTCCGTGTATGTGTGCTCTAAAAATGTATGATTTACATTTAATTCTCTTTAACAATTTATTGTATTATCTAGCCTCAAACATTTCCAGAAGCCTAAAGCTAAACGTAACAACCTTTAAATTTTAACTGTTACATTCTTATCGGCATCAGCTTTTTGTGTTTAAATGTCTTTCTTCAACAAACCACATTTGTTATATAGATAGCAAAAATTTAGCTTTATAAAATACTTTATACATTTTATATACTATTTGTCGAGTATCTATGATTCTGTGTGTAAATAACGTCCGTATTTAATATATATATGTACACAATATAGAAATAAATTTTCTGCATATGTAAATTATACCCAACTTTTAAACATAATACCGTATATAATGTATAGTCAAGCATTGGTGGTCGAGAGGTCAGCACAGCTGTCTTACAAGCAGTTGTCCCAGGTTAGCAGATTCGCTTCCCGGCCGATGCTATGACACATGAAAAAGTATAAAATATTACTAGGATATTATGAGATCATACAGTAATTCTATACCTATGTATTAGGATATCTGCACATTGTATTTGTTGTGGAAAAATACAGTTGTGATATTGATATCTGAAAAAATAAATGAAGGTATTATGAATTACAAACATGACAGTCTTCTATCAATTCTAATCTTATCAATATAATTACAACTCATTCTCAGCAAATTTCGAATTTTAAACAATCAACAAAACAGATTAAAATGATTATGGCACAGAATATCACATACAGGTATTGAGAGTATTTATAGACAGAACAAACTGTCGTCATTATGCTTTGGATTTGTAGATTGTATAAAAACGTTTGATTATATAAGCATTTCTTCAGTGAGTAAACCTTTGGATCATCAAGATATAGACACAGGAAACTGTTCTGAATAATATTTATTAAAATGCAACAGCAGTATATGCAATAGACAGACATTGATACCAAAAGTTAAGGGTGTATGGCTGAATGAAGCCTTATCTCCAAAATTTTTTGCTGCAGCGTTGCAAGAAATATGTTTGGATTAAAATTGGAAGGTAAGGGAATAGAAGTAAATAAAGATCATTTAACTCATAGATTTTGAGATAATGTAGATGTTTTTGCAAATAATGCTTCAGAGCTTCAGGAAATGCTGCAAAAGTAATCAGATAAAAATAAGAAAGCAAGAGCAAAGACACACGTTAAAGGTCTAAAGTAATGTTTAATTGATATTCTTAGAAAAAAAATAAAGATTGATTATCATGAGTTAGAAAAAGCTTATAACTATAAATATCTTAGTTGAAATTTATCATAAAACTAAATGTAGATGAAGTGTTTTTGCTAGAAATAAATTAGTATTAAAAGAAAATATGACTGTATTTGAAAATGAAATTTGTTTATATAATTGGTTTACTAATTCTTACTAATGAATCTAAGACTTTAACATTAATATAAAAGGAATTCAGAGACTTCAAACTGCTGAATGAAATATGGAGAGATATATATTAGTAAAAGGTCAGAGAGGATGGTTTGAACTTGGAGAAACCTTTATCCTGCAGTGGATTGATAATGGTTGATAATAATGATGATATGTTAGTAATATCAAGAAGTCAAAAATAAAATTCATTAGTGAAAGAACAAATATGTATCACTGACCTTATTGAAAGAAATAAGACTGAAATGGGATGAACAGGGCATATTGACAAAAGAGATGATAATAAATAGGCAGTTAGATTTGTATATTAAATATCAAAAGATTTAAAAACTCGAGATAGAGACCACATGTGGCCGTGGAGGAATGGGTGGTGTGGATAAGAGAGGATAAGACTAAAAAACTGGATTCCCCTAGTGATTGTTTAAGTTAAAGTTCTACATTTTATTTTAATATTAAAACCTTTATTTTAAGAATAAAAAAACATTTGATTTTGTTAAATATAAAAAAAAATTGAAATATGTAATGAGAACAATATTTTTTTTGTTATTATATGATTAGTATAAAGCTAGTTAAAAAAAAGCAAATTAATTTGTGGCAAATGAACTTTATTTCTAAAACCTGATGAAAATTGTTGTTGCATCATCATAAATCTATGACATTCTATTTTAAAATGTAAAATTTCAAAGTATTACAAGAATTCCATATTTCGTGTTCAGCAAAAAGTTGCCGATCGTAGTTTCATTTGTACCATTATTACATTTTTTTTTAATTTTGTATTTTTTTTTATTTAAAGAACATATTCAAATAAAATCTAAATGTAATTACAAAAATATTTATTTTTTAAATAATTATTTTACAAATATTTTGTAAAAATAATTATAAATATTTAAGCATACTATGAATAATATACAATGTTTCTGTCCATTACTAATAATAGCAGAACAAGCTTACATGTTATCTTACAACTATATTTCCAAAGAATCTACCATTCAGTCACATTGTCAGATTTTTATATTATGTTTTCTGTACAGTAGAGACATCTTCAGATTTTTTTAAAAATTAATAAAGATATTTATTTTAGTTCCAGTTTTTATCATCAAATAAATGAATAACTGGCAAATAGCAATATAAATAGTCGTATGAACGGGAGAAAAGACTAAAAGCAACAATAGCATCATCAAATAGTTTATAATATCATGCAGCTGAGAATAATTGAGTTAACCTATTTTAACCAGTTTGCTCATTTTAAATAACTTACCCACATTTTATTTTGAAAATATTATCTTAGAGACTGAACACACATAGGTATATTTACTGAAAAGTAGAAAATTCGATATGACTTAATGTTAAACTAGTAATGATAAAGTATAAGATTATAATATTAAAATACAAGCTAAAAACAAGAGATTGCATTTAGAAGAATGTACCACCTTTGAATTCAGGGAGCACTTACAGCTTACTGTCTATTTATATCTGATGATAATTTTTTAAATGCAAAAATATAACAGATATTTCCACATATTTAAATATTTACACAATCACATCTATTAAAAATTATTAATTTATATGTATATAAATCTATTCACAGAACAATAAGGTCTGAAAATATCATTATGGTAATATACGTAAGTCAAAAATAAATGGCCAAAGAATGCCAATTTTTGTATTATTACCAATCTCTTCATTAGACACTGGAAAGTGAGTGTTAAATCAGTAGCAAATTTTGTTTGTCGTCGATGAGCAGCTATATCCCACTGGGTGGCGCTGTTTTCATGCTAAAACACATAAAAATGCTGTTTCCGCGGCCGACACCTTCGAACCTGCATTTTCTATAATACAACTTTTTTGTTGTGCTACAGATTGCAGGCCGCTGTGTCATGTCACAGTACAGCATGTATGTTTTATGCAGCGAATACATTTTCCGAATTCGCAAAGTTTATAAAATGATTACGGCTTGGGGAGAGGGTGCGTTTTTATTAATTGGATGGAAATGTTGTTTTCATTGGATTTTTTTTTTATTTTAAAGTATTGAAATGTTCAGATTTTGTAAAGTAATAATTAACAGACTTTTTACACCATAGTGTATTGAAGTTTTAAGTAGTAAATGTTGACGAGATATATGTATAAAGTTATTTAGAATTAGGTAATGAGTCAAGTAACATACTGTTCGTAACATTCCATGAGACATTTTAAGATTGTACCGTGTGGATATTTTTGAAATAAAAAAGAGCATTAACACAAAAATATCCAGTAAGAAAAGTACAATTGTACACTGTTTTTTTTTAAATGTCATAAAAAGCATATATTATAAACCATATATATATATATATATATATATATATGTCATTGTTTAAAAAGTTTTAGTTTCTTTCTTTTCTCCAACTACTGTTATTCTTTGTTGAATATAGTTTACGTTTATTGTTATCATTTATTTTATAGTGTTAGTAAAAAAAAATATTTACAAAAATACGATTTTTGATATTTTTTATTTTAACCGTAAACCTAACCCTAAAGCTAACCTTAAAACTAACCCTAAGATAACCCTAAAACTAACCCTAAACTAACCCTAAAACTAACCCTATTCCTAACCCTAAAGCTAACCCTAATCCTAACCCTAAAACTAACCCTAAACGTAAGCGTAACAAGTTTTACTTTTAGTTATCATTCTATTTGAAATAAAAACTAGCTGTAAACAACAACAAAAAAAAGCCGTAACCCCAGTAAAAAAATCTCCGATAGAAAATTGATTTTTTCTAATAAAAAGAAAACTAAAAAAGATGAATCAAATTGTAATTTGTTTATTTTATTTTATATTTATTATTATCGTTTAATTTGTATACGTTAATAAAAAATAATATTTAAAATTAAATAATATTTAAAAAAGACGATTTTCTTTTGTTTTTATTTTCGCTTTACAAAAAACACATCAAAATGATTATAATTAATGGCCCATGAATGATCATATTTTATAGTTTTAGCGTGATAACTGCGCCATCGAGTGGGATATAGCAGCTATTCTATGACAACCCAAATTTTTACCCACAATAGTGCCACCTAGTGCATGCTCTAAAAATCAATTGAAGTCTAGAAATAGATTTTGCAAATTGATTAGTAAAGTATTATACTAACATTTGTGATTCTTAGTTATTTCATGAATAGCTTTGCATTAAGAGGATTATGTATTCGATAACTAATTTACTTGTGAGCTATTAAAATTATTAGAATATAAATAATAATCAACGACCCAAAAGTATTATGCACATAATTATACCAATTTAGTAAAACTAAAATTTGGTTATCTTTTTCAATAGTAATACTCAGTAAACTATCCAACACCTATTGACATATTTTAACTAAATTATAAACCATTTATTTATTGCATAGGTTATTTTTATTTTATGTGGATTTGTACAATTTTATATTCTCAACTAATAACATTATGGACTGAATTTATGTAAGCATTATTTAATATCTTTTTGAGATAATTTTGTAAAAGTACTACAAATATATTATCATGTAAACTGTCTTGGTTATGATAGTTGGACAAAACAAGACAAGTAACTAAATGTGCTTGGCTTTAGAACCATGTTTTTTTTTAACAATGTATGTTGATAGAGATTTTCTCTGTTAAATGAAATTAATTCTTGTAGATGTGCATTCAATATAAGTATTCTTACTGATGGTCACAAAATATTTTACTAATAACATTGAAATGGTTTATAATGTGTTGGAAGAATCCATTATTTCATTGACTAACATTTGATAAATACTATACTAATGAATGTGTTTTAGTAATGGTAGATGCATAAAGGCAACTGATGGAAATGATATTATCAAGTGAAGAATATTACATATATTGGGACATGTGACTACACTGGGGGACATGATTGAAATTGTGAATGGGTCAAGAAGAAGAGGACAATCATATTTTCAAAGGTGAATAGTAATCTGTTAGTCGAACAGAACAACAATTATTTAGAAATCTTTTTAGTAGTGTCCATATTTCAATCGAAGAGAGATTTTGCAGCTGATAAAAACAATTACTAGCAATTAATATATTAGAGATATCATCAATAGTTAATTTAAATTCACTAGGAATTTGCCACTTGAATGCAAATTTATATGTTGTTGGTTTATATTGAAGAGTACTTTGTGTGAGAGTTTCACAAATATGGTCAGAGAATGGACACTGTCAGTTGGAGTTTTGAGGTCTGTAGACAAAAACAAAGGTTGTTTTACAATAGTGTGTTGAAACCACTGGAGGGCAGGCTCGGTTTGTAAACAAAGATAAATATAATGTTGCCGGGGCTGGGTTTCTTTTTTTTTTTTTTGTTGGCTTTGGTTTTTTTATTTTTTTTTGTTTATCACATTTATAAAAGTAATATCAAATAAAATTTTTTGTTTAAACATGACCAAAACAAAAAAAAAAAAATAAATAAACAAATGCATAAACAAAAAAATTACAAATAAATGAATTTACAAAAAAAAGTACTTCATTTTTTTGGCTTTTGATTTTTTTTTTCATTATTTATATTTTCAAAGAAGACGGTTTTTTTTTTTTACTGTCTACATATTTTTTTGTTGTTGTTGTTTATCACATTTAAAATAAAAGTACGGCGACTATCAAATCTATTTTGGCTACCCCAAACAACAACAAAAAAAAAAACCAAAAAAAAAAAAAATGGATCGATTAAAAACAATGATTTTTAAAAAGTAGTTAACTGATTTTTTGTTTGTTTTGATTTAATTCTCATTAAACCCTTTTCTATTTTCGGTTCGGTATTGTACGACAAACAAAAAATCAGCCGATTCAACTACTTCATCTTCTTTTTTTTTTTTTATTCGGTTTGTTTTGTTTTTATTTTGATAAATAAATCTATTGTCCATTTAACGGTAACATTTACAAGCCAAAGTCCAACTTTGGGAGAGGGGGGGAAGGGTGTTTGCAATTACTAACAGAACGGAATGCCAACAACTCAAAGATTGACAGTAATTCACCCTCAAAAAACATCAATCTATATGGCAATTAAAAGCAACTTTTTGGGCTCTTCAGGCAAAAAAAATAAAATAAAATAAAAAACACAGCAGGCATGCAGCTTCAAGGTGTTTTGTGTGATAAACCACTGCCGGTTCCAGCAGTCAGAGAAGAATCCTTGTTCTTTCTTTGACATTCGGCAAAACAAGTTGTCCTATTTTTCAGCTATTCGATTAATCAGCTTGCAGTTGTTGTCACTCGAAACGTGACTTAGAGCATGATTTGATGGGAACGTGTTTTTAACTACATTTGGCCCATTTTTTCAGCAGGAAATGGGGGCTAGAGAAGCATGAGACTCTGCTGATAATTGTTAGTAGACCTTCCTAAAACATGCAAGATAGAGGGGGAGGTTTCGACAATCGTAATTCCAGCTACCCTCAGACAATACTGTAAACAAAAGTGAAATATGATCGCTAGTCCGAAATGCTTAGCCCGAATCTGAGCTGTAAGCTGACACGATAGCTTCTGCGGCAAGATTGGCTAAATGTTCATGTTTCTGTGCATTAGCATAAAAATAAACACAGTCAGCTGGTACCCTCCCCCGTATCAATGGACTATTTCTAGGCTTACACGTTAGAAATAGAACGTTCGATAGCGGTGGAGGCGGCCACCTAAACGGCATATTTCTGTGTGCTAGCATAGAAATAATGCCCTCCGGTGGTTTCAACATGCTATTGTAAAACAACCAAAACAAAAAAGTGATCTGTGAGAAAAGATCCTTGACCTCGAATAAATGACATAGCATTTATATGATAGAGTAATAGTAGTGGGTCAAGACTAGTTAGTCGACCTTTAGTTTGAAAGTGGGTGGTAGATCTTTAAAGAAGAAATTAAAATCACCACGCATGATAGTTAAAACAGGCTTATGTAGGATTTTACTTTGGGCAAATTACAATGTCCTTTGCTTTTTGGCATAAATATATTGCTATAAGATAGTATAACAGTGACTGAAAAATAAAGAATATAATGCCTACATTAACTGACATGAATATTATTTTTAATTTTGTCAATGGAAGTTGTGTACCAAATTATAATATCTACTGCTTGTGTTGTTTTTGGGCTTATGTACAAATATGTATTTACTATTTAGGGTATTAACAATGATTTGGTTTGGTTGATAAAGTAATTTTTGGTTCTGTAATGACACACATCTCAGCAATATGATTATTTAGAAATTGACATAGCAATGAGATTCTATTGTATGTGTTATGATACATTAATTGTAACTATATTTATGTTTGGCATATAGTGATTTTGAAGAATTGTAATGACACTTTTTGATGGCATGTTTGGTGTCAGAATCAGGCATTTGAGCTCTTTTAATATTTCTATTGATGGAGGAGATATTTATTTGAGATGCTTCAGAATATGGTTTTATTTTTATTTCTGGGTAATTTTTAGTGTATGTAGTATTTTGGTTATGACACAGAACTGAATTCTGAGTATGACTATTGTTCAAGGCCATAGGTTATTGTGAATGGTTATCAATAAGTGAATTTTGAGATTGATTCTTATAACAGCAATGTATTGTTGGTATATCTGTTAAAATGTTAGTGGTGCTGCATTCTTGACTGGATTATGTTACGTCAGATTCTTGATAGACCATACTTGTGGATTGTATTGCAAGGAAGGTTTTATGGTTAATATGATAACATGTCTAAAGTGGACATGCTATTTTTAGAAGTTACACTAGCCCATGAAGTAATCTTATGCTTATTATTGCACAAGTGACCAAGTGTGTCAATTTTGTCCCAACTGTTGCAATTTCCAACATTGCATTGAAAAGCAATATGTCCAAGCCTGGAACATTTGAAGCAAAGGGGTTGTCAACCCTTAATACTAACTGTAATGGAAGTGGATCATATGAAAAAAATGTGATCTGGAAAATCATTTGATACATGTCCCTACTTCATTTTTAATGTGATCTTCCAAGAATTAGATGGAATTTCAAATTTTATGTTTGGAATAAGATCTTTTGATACACTTGTGACTAGAGTAATTTCAGCTATATTTTATTTTTGAACCACTTCTTCTGTGAAAAAAGGAGCATGCATGATGCAACCATGTACAATTGGATTTGGATCTTTAGTTACATAATATAACTTGCTTAATTGTTTTCTCTGTCTCTTCACGCTGTTTCGAAATATATTCTAATGCTATAAACGATCTTGCTGAGAAAGTAGCTGTTGATTTAATAATTTTGTTCATGTTATATTTCTGGATCTCTTCTAAGTAATCAGATAGTACTGGTTGAATATCTGAGGGACCATAGACTTCTATAATACTAATAATTGATGTGGTAAGTCAGAGACCATTTGCAAATATTTCTTGCAGTAATTATTTAATTTACCGAAGGATCCATGTTTATGCTTATTAGTTTCTTCATTTGTTCTATTGGAATAAAAATGTAAAAAATTCATACTGTTATTAAAACTATATGTTGAATAATTTGCTTGTTTATTATCAATATGACCCCCCCCCTTTCTTTATTTTCAAGAGTTCCGATGGGCTAATTCCAACTGAAACCCTATTACTGCTGAAAAACTTTAGAGAATTAAATTTTCGATACATGTTTTGTGTATTAAAAATGATATTACTGAGCGCTACTTCATTCTTTCCATTTTTTTAAATGTATTCCATTCGTTCACTCCATGTAGCATTTTTCTGGGTAACTTCAATAATGACTATTTTGCCTGATATTGTCATAACTTTATTATTGTTACTGGTTTTCATCATATTTTTCTTTAATGTCTTTTTTACTGTATTCTCTTTTTTACTTTCATGAAGAGCAGAAAGGTTAGTAACAGTTTTTTTTCATACTATCATTATTTTTTGTTTTACTTAAGTTATCTTTTTTTGCAAAACGCTTGGGTTTTTAGTTGACTATTTGATTTTAAATTTTCTATAAGCAATTTATCAGATTATGCCGGTGTCTGGAAGACTATTGTATCTTATTTTATTTATTATTTGAGATATGTTAATACCAATAGCTATTATCAGCTATTAAATTCTAAGAATTAAACTATTTGTAATAAATTATACCTTTCCCCTCACAATTGCCAAATTAAGATTTTATGCTGGCAGACCTGTTAGTGTTCTTACCAATTTTGAAAACTATTTGTAAATGATAATAACATAAAATGTTGATATATATTATACAAAGTCGTAGAAATAAATTATATACTATCCTTTATTAGTTTTTGTGATATTAAAATATTTTAAAATATATAATTTATTATTAATGTTTTTTAATCTTTTTTTTTATATCGAATGCAATCATATTAAATATTCTTGTGTAAATATTAAAATATGGATTACTTTTTTTTAGTAAAAGAAGTAGGAAAATGCGTTAATCAGATTCAAGATTTCAGATGTTACAGGTGTTAGTTATCATCGTTATGATATATAAATTAATCGCCACGGCATTATTGATTTTTTTCCTAGAATTAATTTTAAATTGAATTTATACATGTATATTACATTCACACACCTCTGGATATCTTAAATATATTTACGCAATTATATATGTATATATAGTATATATCCAATATTTTATATGTATATATCAGGTCATATATATATATAATTGCTTTTAATTCAATGAAAAGAAATCGGTATTTGATTTCGTTGCAAAGAAAATGCTTTATAAATGTGATATAATAAGATCAGAAAAGAAAATCATTAATTCCTTTTCATCTAACAATTGATATGTTGACATCTTCATTATTTTCTGAGTAGAACACTAAAGATCTTTATTCTTATACTAATTTATCTGAAATTGTATTAACATTATTTTATTATATATATATCCATTGCCAAAAGAAATCTCCAAGTTTAATCCAGTTTCTGCATAACATAATTTCTCTTTTCCATATTACCCCATAAAACCTCTTTATATGCTCAAAAAATCATTTACATTGTATCTTTCTGGATCTTCTACTATCTCTTAGTACCAAATTTAAAACTTCACCTCTCTATCTATTATCTCTTCTTCTAACAATGTGTTCAGCTCAGTTCCATTTCAGTTTTTAATTCTTTCAATGATATTAATATTTTGTTTTCCCACTCAAATATTTTTATTTTCCCTCTTTTTACTACAAATATACATTTCTATATAATTTATCAAGTAGTTTGACAGTTCCGTATCACTCTTCTGTTAAATCTGTTTTGAGATGTCAAGCCTTGGTGGCCTAGCAGTTAGCATAGCTGCCTTCCAAGCAGCTGGCCCGGTTTGCTTCCCGGTCAATGCATTTGACATATGAAAAAAAAAATCTGTTTTGAGATTAAGGTAGTGTTACTCAAAATGTAAACAATAACTAATGGCAGGTTTTTTTTACATTTTTTTCAATATAACGTTATACATTAGTTTAATTGCTTATTTTTTCAGTTAAGGCGGTTTCACAATTATTAAAATTATTATTCTTACCTTGTAAATTGAAAGTGGAAAGTTGATTGTATAAAGCTGTTGTAACATTTCTGTTCATTGAAATCAATGTCTATTACTTAAATTGTTCCCAAATTATATTGCAAATCATACCGATGATAGAAAAAATGGTTTATCTTTTAAGGGCTGCTTAATTCAAGACTTTTGGTGCAGAAATATTACCACTTGAAAATAGCGGATGTCATGTAATTTTTGTATTTATTTTCAGTTTTAGCTCTACACATTGGTTTAATATACAAATTACTTTGAATATTTGAATATAAGATCCACTTTCTTTTCCAAATTTTGGACTTGTAAAAGAGGGGTGCATCTTAATTCAAATGAAAAATTTTAAAATCTTTTTTTTTTTAGAATCTTTGGTTTATGCTATATATACACATAGAATTATGATCATTGACATGTGTAGAATAACATGTGAAATCTTTTTAATCAAAAGAAAGATTTAACATTTAATGTCAATATTTATGGATTAATTTTGTAAATGGCTTTAACTATCTCACAAACTGGTATTTTTTACATTATTTTGCCATTTTTACCATTATTTTATCGAGAAAACAACCAATTAACCTTTATAATATTTTTACAATTAATAAATCAATAAAACTTAAATTTAAAGTTATAACAATGTGATAAAACCCTCCCTTCCAATGTACTGATTGGTTGTTTCTTGTTGTCTACAAAAGAGGGTATCTGCCAAAGATTTTGACACTTCCCTATGTCTTTGTTTTGAATTTCAAAGTGAAAATGAATGTTTTAGAATCATTTTTCTTACACATTTTAAATTCTTTTCAGAAAATATTTAGGAAAATATTAATTATTTTAGAAGAATGATTCAAATTTTAATAGAAAAATAGTTTACAGAAAAGTAAATTGTTAAAGAAATTTTAAAGTCTGTCTGCAATTAATAATTGGATGATAAAAATACATTTTATGATGACCACTATTGATTACTTTAGCTAATTTAAAAATAAATTTATTTTTAAAAACCTTTCATTTATTTTAGTAATCTGACAAATTATGAACTTGCATTTTAAAAAAGGTTTTTAATCAAAAGAATAAAGATTTATCAGTAACATTAAATGTCCATACTATATTTTAAAATCTTTCTTTTTTTTTTTTTGGGAAAAAAAAATTACTATTTACAGTAAAAAGAAAATAAATTTGTAATGCAAACAATATACTATAATAAAAATATAAACTATAATAGATATGTCAGTATTAATTAAATGTATTTGTTTATGCTGCTGTCTTCT